>CAXIUB010000263.1:0-78949 GCA_964034835.1 Muscina levida | reverse complement strand
ATTCTGGGACCGGCCGTGGCATAGTGGTTAGAACACGCGACTACCATGCGGGAGATCGTAGGTTCAAACCTGGCTCCAGTCATCTTAAAAGAAAAAAAATAAATACAATTTTCTTTCATTGTCGGCTCCCCTCGAATGTTGTTTGACAGCAACTTCGCAGTATTAAGCGTCGATTCAATCGTCGTGTCTAGTAAGAGCTTCTCAAAACAGTGACGTTCGCATTCGTCGATAAATAAGTAGGTGCCGTTAGTTGTGAATCTAAAAATAGAAAGCGTGTTAATTCACAACAACGCGAGAAGCTATCCCATACCTCATTCATGGGGTGCAAAGGAAAATTAAGTTTTTTTTAATTCGCAAAAAATAAAAAATTCTCAATTATAATATAAGTATTAGACTATTTCATTTTACCAATTTTTTCGAAAAGTCATTGGGATAATATATTTTCTAATTCTACTTAAAAAAACAAAAATTTTGGTATAAAAAACTTGTAAATTGATCGACGTTTAGGGGTCGCGCAAAATCGTTTAAGGTTTTTGGCTGCAAAAAGGCATGTTTCAAAAATACTGATTTACTTATATGATTAAAAGTTTTGATACGTTTGACCGATTTTAATCAGATTAGACTTATTTTAAAGGTAATAATATTTCACACATTTTCTGTGAAGACATCAAAACATTTTAGATAACAGTTTGAGTTTAATAACCTTTCAAACCTAAAAATTTTTTAATTTTAATTCAAAATTTACCTACTTTTGCCCATTAAAAAATTATTTTTTTTAGTTTTGGCTCTAATTTTTGTATATCTTCAAATGCACAATTGACGAACACTTTCTAACGATACTTTTGATGTATGGCAGTACCATGCAAATGACATATGTTTAGCAGCAGCAATAATAATCAATAGTGATAAAAATTAAACGAAAACTGTTTACTATGTATATTTTTAGTAAGGAAAACGATTTTGGTAATTAAAAAGAAGATTTTTTTTCAAATTGGATACGATAACACCTTTTGTGTTCTTTTTGTATGTTTTATTGCGTTTTTAGATGACTTGTACTAATTAGTTTTGCTGGTTATTATCCTTCGTCAAAGTGTTGTTCACCGTCTTAATAAGCCCAATAGCAATCGTTGACAACGCTGATGTTTTTCACAATTTCTTTTATCCGTTTACAATTCTCATTCTTGGGCCAATTTGACGGGTGGATAGCACGCAAAATATAGCAAAACTGCTGCCTACTCCAATAATATCGAAGAATTTCATAGTTTTGTTCTGAAATCATTTTTGTAACATTTCCTTCGCAATCTTGGTCACCAGGATGCTTTAATTCAGATGTAATTTTAATTAAAGTTCCTTCGGTATGCGTGGGGTCGAAAATGATGTCACTTATATACCATAAATGCCACACAAAAGTTTTGAGTGCAACATTTGCTATCATTTCATTTGATTTGCGGTATTTTTTTAAGATTCTATCAACAAAATGTCGTTTAATGGGGCTTGTGTTGCAAGAGGACACTTAAAACAAGTTTTGAATGTAAATTTTGACCACAAAAATGTTGATCTGAATTAATCCATTTAGCTCATCACCAGCGAAATAGTAAAAATTTCAGCAACAATTAAAAATTCTATTCATTATGTTATACATCAAAAGTATCGTTAGGAAGTGTTTGTCAATTGTGCATTTAAAGATATACAAAAATTAGAGCCAAAACTAAAAAAAATAATTTTTTAATGGGCAAAAGTAGGTAAATTTTGAATTAAAATTTTAAAATTTTTAGATTTGAAGGGTTCTTAAACTCAAACTACTATTTGAAAAGATTTAATGTCTTCACAGAAAATGTGTAAAATATTATTACCTTTAAAACAAGTCTATTCTGATCAAAATCGGTCAAGCGTATCACAACTTTTAATCATATAAGTAAATCGGTATTTTTGAATCATGCCTTTTTGCAGCCAAAAACCTTAAACGATTTTGCGCGACCCCTAAACGTCGATCAATTTACAAGTTTTTTATACCAAAATTTTTGTTTTTTTAAGTAGAATTAGAAAATATATTATCCCAATGACTTTTCGAAAAAATTGGTAAAATGAAATGGTCTAATAAGTATATCTGCAGCTCCTACTGTTTGAGCTTTGTGTAACCACTTCCATTGTTATAGTTTGTCCACCCAGCAGTTTGGACCTTACATTTTGGCAAAAAATTAATTTTAACGCAAAATATTTGTTTTTCATATATATAACACAATGCAGCAAATTTTTGATTCCCGGCTTCTAATTAGTTGATCCATATGTAAAATTTCATGCTAAATTCAAATCTGCTCTCAGATATTGAGATATGGTCAAATTTTATTTTTTAGTGTTTTGAAAAAAGGTAGGTCTACTACTAGCTATGGAATAGTGCGCGAATTCTCGATTTTTATACGGCGGAACCTCTTATTTTGTGAGGTTCAGTAAAAAAATGCTGGAGGCAAAAAATGGTGGTGGTGGGGTCAGGTTTAACCGTCCCGCATTGGGGTCAAAGTTCAGAAAAATTTGGAAAAAATGTACAACAGTCCTCCTAACTACCATGGGGTTGTCGTTAGGGGGTTGGGATGTATGGCAGACCTTCATGAATTTCTTTTGCCAAAATTTTCTCCGAACATACTTACCCCCTTTCTCCACTCCTTCGGGGGGCTCCCGTACAAATTTTTAATTACCCCCTTATTACTCCGTATAATGTTCCCGAAGCCCTAACTTCACTAGGGTCACCCCTAGGGGGTTAGAATGTACGACGGATCTCCAGGAAAATCTTTTCTGAACATTTTCTTCGAACATACTTACCCCCTATTTTCTCTCCTTAGGGGGGCTCCCATACAAACTGCACCAAAACCCTCCCTCAATATAAGAAAAACCGCCCTACCTATCCAGGTGTTGTCCCTAGGGGATTATGATGTATGGCGGACCTTCATGATTTTTTTCCCCCAATATTTTCCCCAAACATACTTACCCCCTACCTCCCCTCCTTATATTGGCTCCCATACAAAATGCACCAAATATTGGGATGAATCAAACCAATTTATTTTTATCGTGCGACGGATATTTCTTGCGATTGGCATCGACGACCTGAAGCAAGAATTGTTTCTCATTTTCGTTTCGACATAAAACATTGTTGTAATCCTGCATTAATTTGACACCTCCCTCTGCAGTGTCGTTAACAACATGCAAGGTGCTTACGATCGGCTTCGCTTTGTTGTAGTCTTCCCGGTTTTCCCAGGTTTTTGGATCGGTTGAAATTAACTCATTTGGTAATCCAAAGCGATCGAATAATTTAACTCAGTGCCGGAGTCGGTGTATGGCCTTTTGTTAGATTGGGAAATATCTGACCGCGTTCAGGCCATTTCCTTCGATACAACTTCAACAAACACTGGCTCGTTCCAAGGTGCGTCACTCATTCTTGAACAGTTATTGGAACGAGATCTTTTATACTTACCGTGCAGACATCATATTTAAACTGGTATTGAAAGAGGTGTTCGATGCCAAATTCGGTACAACGTCAGCTCCAGGTGTGCCTTTGTTTGCTCGATTTAAATGTGATTGGGAAATGATGAAAGACAAACGATATACCAGTGGCATAACAGACGATAAAGTCGCTATGAAAATACCTGTTAATGTTCTGATTGAAGTCAAATCATTTTGTTTGGCTCAGCTACAAGAGAAACATCCCAGAGCAGACTACAGAGAATTCCTGCAGATCGTTTTATTATTTCTTGGAGAAAACATTCCCAGTTACCATTTCCGCGCTCCAGGACCTACCAGCCATGCCCGATGGATGGCCAAGGCCATATACTGCATAAAAATGTTTCTATTTCGAAAACATTTCAATTTAACCGAAATTGAATTAGAGAAGCTTCGCGGTATTTGCATATTTATCGTGACACTTTATGTGAAAGCTTGGTTGGGAGCACCACGGCTGTCGAGGCACCCAATCAAGACTTAAATTTTTTAAAAGCGGCAGTCGCTCAGTCAATTGATGGAAATGTGTCACAGAAAGTGGTGGATAAATTGTGCAATCACCTTTGGTACATCAGTGCTGAAGCTGTGGCTCTTGCACTATTCGATAAAAACGTTTCCCATAATATCAAGCAAAAAATGGCGAATGTAATTCTTTCATTCCAAGAAGACGACGAAAACGTAGAATCTCAATCTGATGACGAGGAAAACGAGGGAAAAGGCACTGAGGAGGAAGAGAGCGAGGATGAGGATGAAAATCAAGGCGTTAAGTCTGCTTGTTCACGTTCAGCTATTGTTGTCGGCTCCAAAGGCGTGAAAAAAATTGAATTGCATTCGAAACAAGTGAAAGAATTCATTGCAAAAGATTTGAGCCATTTCGTGACGAGAGACACAGTTAAATTATTCGATCGCTTTGGATTACCAAATGAGTTAATTTCAACCGATCCAAAAACCTGGGAAAACCGGGAAGACTACAACAAAGCGAAGCCGATCGTAAGCACCTTGCATGTTGTTAACGACACTGCAGAGGGAGGTGTCAAATTAATGCAGGATTACAACAATGTTTTATGTCGAAACGAAAATGAGAAACAATTCTTGCTTCAGGTCGTCGATGCCAATCGCAAGAAATATCCGTCGCACGATAAAAATAAATTGGTTTGATTCATCCCAATATTTGGTGCATTTTGTATGGGAGCCAGTATAAGGAGGGGAGGTAGGGGGTAAGTATGTTTGGGGAAAATATTGGGGGAAAAAAATCATGAAGGTCCGCCATACATCATAATCCCCTAGGGACAACTCCTGGATAGGTAGGGCGGTTTTTCTCATATTGAGGGAGGGTTTTGGTGCAGTTTGTATGGGAGCCAGTATAAGGAGGGGAGGTAGGGGGTAAGTATGTTTGGGGAAAATATTGGGGGAAAAAAATCATGAAGGTCCGCCATACATCATAATCCCCTAGGGACAACACCTGGATAGGTAGGGCGGTTTTTCTTATATTGAGGGAGGGTTTTGGTGCAGTTTGTATGGGAGCCCCCCTAAGGAGAGAAAATAGGGGGTAAGTATGTTCGAAGAAAATGTTCAGAAAAGATTTTCCTGGAGATCCGTCGTACATTCTAACCCCCTAGGGGTGACCCTAGTGAAGTTAGGGCTTCGGGAACATTATACGGAGTAATAAGGGGGTAATTAAAAATTTGTACGGGAGCCCCCCGAAGGAGTGGAGAAAGGGGGTAAGTATGTTCGGAGAAAATTTTGGCAAAAGAAATTCATGAAGGTCTGCCATACATCCCAACCCCCTAACGACAACCCCATGGTAGTTAGGAGGACTGTTGTACATTTTTTCCAAATTTTTCTGAACTTTGACCCCAATGCGGGACGGTTAAACCTGACCCCACCACCACCATTTTTTGCCTCCAGCATTTTTTTACTGAACCTCACAAAATAAGAGGTTCCGCGATGTAAAAAAGTCGTTACTAAGAATTTCCATATAACACTATTCCATAGCTAGTCTACTACTCTACTGGTTTTAGTTCACAGATGTTTGCAAACTGTGACGAAAATAAAAGATAATAAAATTGTTATGACACTTCAAAGTTAGGTTTTTGTAAAAATGTTAATGATTTTTCAAGTTTTCGCTGCCTTTAATTAAGTTTTTTCCGTGTTTCCGTAAAAATTGCTCCGGTTTCAGACTATTACATGATGGAATAATATGTTACAATAATTTTTTGCCCTTGGCCATCAAAATCGGATAAAAAATACTTCCCCATTTACAGCATAAGGTGAAATAACCCAATTTTCTGTGGTCTGAATATCAATCCACAGAAAACGGAGCTAGTACTATTCACACGCAAATACCTCATTGAGAACTTCAGGCTGCCGGTAATTGATGGTGTAGAATTGAAACTCTCATCTGAGGCGAAATATCTAGGCGTCATTTTGGATAGGAAACAAAACTGGAGACGCAATACGGAGGAAAGGACGAAGAAAGGACTAAATGCCTTGTACGCCTGCCGGAACTCTGTGGGGAAAAGCTGGGGACTACAACCTGCAATGGTATATTGGATATACACAGTTGTAGTGCGTCCCATAGTAACTTACGGATGCCTTGTTTGGTGGGGGGCTCTTGAAACGGAAAATAAACTGATGCTGGTAAGTAGTGTACAGCGAATGGCATCACTGTGTATAACAGGTGCTAGACGAAGCACACCACAAGCGGCACTGGACGTCTTATTGAACTTAAAGAACCTGCGGTACCATGTACTCTCTGTAGCGGCTAAATGTGCGATAAGGTTACGAGAAGCAGGCCTCTGGCGGCAAACGGAGTCGGGTCACGCATCAATACTTTTATGGTTCAGCAGACATGGATGCAACAAAGGACTTAACAACGGAACGGACTACATGGTTCCGTTGCTGGATTTTACATCATGCCCGAAAATAGTGATCCCTAATAGAGAAGTTTGGAAAGATTCCCTACCTTTCAGCGGGCTATCCATTTCCACTGATGGTTCAAAAATGGAAATTGGAACAGGATCGGGTATCTTCAGCGAGGATCTGAATTTCAGGCAACATTTCCGACTAGATGACGACTGTAGCGTGTTCCAGGCAGAGATCTTCGCTATTGCGAAATCTGTGGAGCAAATACTGGCAAGAAATTTGGAGGAGATCGTCACAATTTATGTGGACAGTCAAGCGGCCTTAAAAGCCTTGGCATCGAAGGCTATAAAGTCGAGATTAGTGCATAGGTGTAGGACAGCGCTCTCAAAACTACCGGAAAATAGTGTTCGGTTCTGCTGGGTCCCCGGACACAGTGACATATCAGGAAACGAGGAAGCGGATGAACTGGCGCGGAAAGGTTCAGCACTGGGACCCGACCTATCGGATGGATCAGTGCGACCACCAATGTGTCACATAAACGGAATTGTGACCCGTCACATTGAACGACTGGCAAATATGTCCTGGGAACATCGCACCGACTGTGTGGTGTCACGGGATATTTGGCCAAGGCTGGATGTAAGACGAACCAGATCACTGTTGGAGCTAGATAGGAGGTCCGTTAGACGACTAATTGGAGTAATCACGGGACACTGCGACGTCAGAGCATTCACATCCAACTGGGAGACGACACAGGAGGATTACTGTAGGCTTTGCGACGATGAGGAGGAAATTGAGACCGTTGAGCATTTGTTATGCCATTGCCCTGCTCTTCATAGAAGAAGGAAACAATTCCTCGGAAAATGGTTCTTCAATAGTCTCACTGAACTGTCGTCTTGTAACATGGAGAATCTGTTGAAGTTCACTGATGGCTTGATCTGGCTTAAGGGCAGAGGACCATAGTGTTCGCACGCAATCCCACTACTTGTATATAGGTATATATAGTTGAAGGAGAGAACTCATTGGAATTATCTTTTTAGCACTTTTTATCTCTTTCCACTATTTATATTTTCTGAACTGATTATTTTTTATTTTTATTGTAAAACATTCTTCCCCCTTATATTTCTTCTATTTAAATTAGGACAATCACAATGGAACATAAGGGTCTCCGAGTGTTGTAACGGCATGGTACTGTGCTGTGCCGTTACTTGTCCTCAACCTAACCTAACCTAACCCAATTTTTTTTATACCATCACCCTTAGGGATGAGGGTATATATCATTTGATACGACCCAAAAGTATAACACCTAGAATTTTTTTTATACCATCACCCTTAGGGATGAGGGTATATATCATTTGATACGACCCAAAAGTATAACACCTAGAAGGAGTCACTTTAGACCCTAGGTTTCTTTGAACCAAAGACGATTCATGACTTTTTAAGTCGTTTGAGCCATGTTCGTCTGTCTGTCCTTCTGTCTGGCTGTCCGGCTGGTTCGCACGATAACTTTCAAAAGTCGCAACCAAATGTTTTGAAATTTTGCAAGAGTTAATATTTCCCCAAAACTACTTACGGTATTGCAAATGGGCTACATGGCCCCGTCCCTTCTGGTATCTCCCATTCAAATACATCATTGCGCCCACTTTAGAAATCGGGTAATAATATTAATACTCCCAACGGTATCGTACCCAAATTCTGTATTTAGTAAAGGTATAACATAATAAAGTTTTGGAAAAAAATTGAAGTCTAGCCACGCCCCTTTTGGTACCTCCCATGCAAATGTACCTTTCCGCCCACTTTCGAGATATGGTAATAATAACAATAAATCCAACGCGATCGTATCCAAATTCTTTATTTAGTAAAGCTATAGCAGGATACAGTTTTTGAGAAAAAAAAACTGGAAGTCTAGCCACGCCCTATCTGGTACCGCCAACTTTAGAAAACGATTAATATTATTAATGGACCTAACGCGATCGTGCCCGAATTCTGTATTTAGTAAAATTCAAGCAGGATAAAGTTTTGGACAAAAAATCTGGAAGTCTAGACACGCCCTTTCTAGTACCTCCCACACAAATGTACCACTCCGCCCACTTTAGGAATCGAGTAATAATATCAATATAATAGAAAATTATTTGTTTTAGTGAGGGTAAGGGTATATGTAAGTCGCGTTGCCCGACTGAAACTTTCTAACTGGTTTTAATAACAAATCGGTTAATTTCAATAACTCAAGACTTAAACAATAACTTATAGTGGGTGATGGTATTTATCAGCCAGTTTATCTGACTGAAATTTCTGTACTGGTTTCAATTTTTTTTTTGGTATATCCCGGAAATTTAAATGGCTCTAACTCGGTCCAGGAGACCCGTAGGAAAATAACATTTTTGGTTTCGTCTGGAAAATATCTTTCATTTGAGTACCCAAACACGGGGGGTCATCATAGAACCCAAGGGGCCCCTCGGTCCCCCGGGCCACCCTGTCCTTAGCGCCAACTTTGACCTCGATTTTCGTGTTTTGTGGCGTAAGATCACCATGCCCATCTGTTTTTTTTTTTTTGGATATCGACTTTAAAATTGTGTTAAATAATCCGATACAACGAAAGCTGGTAGTTGCCAAGGTTAAGTTTAGTACTTTAATTTCTTTAAATTACTTTTACACCCCATGAATGAGGTATGTGATAGCTTCTCGAGGTGTTGTAAAGCGAATGTCACTTTTTGAGATTAACTAGACATGCCGATTTACTCGACACTGGTACTGCAAAGTTGAAAAATGTAGATGACTGGAGGCGGGAATCGATCTCCGGGATCTCCCGCATGGCAGTCGCGTATTGCAACTATTATGCCATGGCTGGGATGACACTGACTAATATTAAGTCCTTTGTAAAGATATGTAAAAATCAGACGGAGCAATTTTCCGCTAAACAGTTTGTTATGCGATGTCTTTAAAATCTTAATGGAGATGATGACTCTGTTCCGTTAGAAAGCATTTTAATGTCAGAATCATCTATCGACGAACGAAAGTCCAACTATACCCGAACTTGTTTTACCTATATTGCTTTATGGAAAAAATCCTGGGTAATGACAGAAGGAAATCATGGGCTGCATTAGCTGTATAACGAAATTGAAGCAGTTAAGGACCAAAAAGAGAGCAAATGGTCTGATCTCGTACTAAGTTCAAATCGATATATCTCGAGTCCTAGACTTGAACCAGCGAAAAGCCGGGACACGTATAACTTTTTGTGGCCGATATATATTTTCCCAGTAAGCACAACCCCAGCCGATCACTGATCCATATTATTTGTCGCACTGTGTACAAAATAATATGATAATAATGATATAAGCAGTTTTATTTATTTGAGATTTGTGTCAGGGGTCCGAACGCCAGTAATCACAGATATATAGTGCTCTTCAAGGTAAGAAAAAAACTGTATTCGTTCATAGTTTCTCCTTGGAAATTTAATTAATCAAAAAATTTAAAATTAAGTTGAAGTTGTTATTAAACACCACCTCTAGCTTTCAGAAAATACATAAAACGTTAACGGTTGTCATTGCAGTACTTTCTCGAATGCGATGAGTCATATTCTGTATTTATTATATCTCTTTTTGTTCTCTTTTTGTAAGCCTTAGCTGTCCAGCAATTGACAGGCACCAACATTGATACATCTAATTTCTCAGCGCATTTCGATTGCTCGCATGACAAACGTTCAGATGCCGTCACCATGGAGTAAAACTTGCTAACGTCTGTCATTGCTTTCGAATGCTGAGTGACAAATGCAATATTTCTTTTATATCCCTTTCCAAATTGACCCAAAAGAGACGTGTTGTCTTCCGCCACCATTCATAGCCATCACAGCTTTCGGTTTATTGACACATCCCACCCTTTCGTTGGCGTCCGTTACTGTTGCTGTTGTTTGATTTTCATCATATTCTTGGTGCTGTTGAGTAATTATTTTGCTGTCAACTGCGTTCAACAGCCCCACGCTTACCAATTTAATTTGGATCGGAGAACAGTAGTCTGCAATTGTGTTTTGGTCAATGCAGGAGTGATAAAAAAGAAATGAAAAAAATACGAATTGGAAACAATGAGAACATAAAGAAACCGAAATGATAGCAAGCACATAAAGGCAAAATTACATTGGTCAGTGAAAAACGCAGCATTGGGGTTTTAATTTCTATCCTTGCTAGCTTTTTGCGCAAATATGTAATGTTAGGTTGTTAACAGTGAAAAAAGTAATGTAGTATTACTTAGCTCTTCTGAGATAGAGCAAAAACTGGTGATATGACTTTAATTATACCATCACCCTTAGAGATGAGGGTATATATCATTTGATACGAAAAAAAGTGACACGCATTAAAGGAGACGAGTTAGACCTCAAGTATCTTAAGACCAAATTCGTTTCAGAACTTTTTAAGAAGAATGAGCTATGTCCGTATGTCTGGCTGGCTGGATGGCTGGTCAGCAGGATAACTCGAGTAAACCTTATTTACCAGTATGAAAATTTACCAGTATTAATATTTTTCGAAACGAAAGTATAGGATTGTAAATGGGCAGAATAGACCCACCTCTTCTGGTACCTCCCATACAAAATTACCTATTTTTGGATAACTAATATTTATTCCATAGCTGCCAAACAGACCATCGGAGGATATCTAAATTTGGTCAGATTATTTTTCATGCAATAGTAGACAAACCCTAAGAAAGCCGAAACCTCTGCCACACTCCTTCTGGTACCTCCCATTCAAATGACCGAATTGACCCTTATAGTTTTACATACATATCATTTTTGGAAGTAAACTGAGATCACTTAAATTTTGCGTATGATGTTCGTTTATGAAAATTAGACTCAGGTATGAATATGGATTATATCGGTTCACGCCTTCTGATACCACCCATACAAAATGACCTATTTTTGGAAAATTAATATTTCTCCTATAACTTCCAAACGGACACATGGGGAGTTTTGAAAATTGGACGATAAAATAATGTTGTGATAGGAGGCGAAACCTCAGAGAGCCTAACTATTTGACACACCCCTTCTGGTACCTCCCATACAAATGACCGAACTCACCCCCATAATTTTACATATATATCTCTTTTGTAATTAAATTAAATTCATTCAAATTTTGCGCACGATGTTCGCTTATGAAAATTGGACTCAGGAATGAACATTTACTATATCGATTCACGCCTTCCGGTACCTCCCATACAAAATTACCAATTTTTGGAAAATTTATATTTCTCCCATAACTTCTAAACGGACACTTGTGGGGTAATGAAAATTGATCAGTTAATTTATCTTGTGATAGGAAGCAAAGCCTCAGAAAACCTAACTATTTGTAACACCCCTTCTGCAACCTCCCATACAAATGACCGAACCCACCCCAATAATCTCACATACATAACTATTTTTTAAAGTACACTTAAATCAGTAAAATTTTGCGTAAGGTATACAGTTATGAAGATTTGAATCGGGAATGAACATGGGCTATATCGGTTCACGCCTTCTGGTACCTCCCATACAAAATGACATATAGTTGGAAAATTAATATTTCTCACATAACTTCAAAACGGACACTTGGGGGGGTGTAATGAAAATTTGTCGATAAATATATGTTGCGATAGGAGGCGAAACCGCAGAGAGCCTAAAAATTTTTTGCACATCCCTTCTGGTATCCCCCATATAAATATATGAGATATTTCCCCTTTTACATACGCATTCTGTACAAATAGGTCAAATTTTGTATGTTTTTTCCTCTACATGCAGACAAAAAATAATACAAAAGTAATTTTATTTTAAAAATCTATTAATTTCAATAACTCAAAACTTAAACAATATCTTATATTGGGTGATGGTATTTATCAGTCAGTTTATCTGACTGAAATTTCTGTACTGGTTTTTAACTATGATTGCTTAAGACAATGAAATCGTCGTACAATAAATTATACTTTTCGAAAATGATACAGCTGCCTATAAGATATTAAACGCCTCATTACTTTGATTTTGTTCTTTTTGCTTTAGTTTCTTTTGCCTTTTGCCAACCTAATTACTTTAGTCTTAAGAAATTAATCTTTGCCTTTGACCGTACAATTTGTCCTTTAGTTACTTGTCGCAGTTTCGTATCAACATCTCCTTGAGTGTTTGGCTCTAATGTATTTAAACAAATAACTGAGAAGGATGAAATGTTTACCGTTTGTCTTATTACGGACATGATGCAAATCTTGCGGAAACTCTTTCGTTCAGGTATTTTAATTAAGGATATTAAATTAAATGTGACTTTGTTAGAAGGAGTTCAGTTAAATGAGATTTTATGCAAGAATCGCCGGATGGCAAATCTTATTAAGGTGAAAATAAGACATTAGGACGGGCAGTAAGTACTTAGATTATTGAGGACAAATGAATGTTGTAAATTTAATTGAATGCAATTATTTGTGTTGCTAATGTAAATACGAGCATTGCTACATAATTTACTATGAAATAAGGTTGAGATAAATTATATTATGTTAAGAATGTGATATATTTAGTACATAATGTTTACTGTTGCAGAAGATAATTGCAAAAGCTTGGGCCCTTTGTATTCATTCTCCGATATGTCGCATCATCTGTAATTTCTCAGGGTATGCAGTCTTTGGTCATAGTATTGTAGTTACACAATGGGACCTTCAGTTTAATAACGAATAAAAAATTCAGTAGTTTTAACAAGTTTTTACTTGACGTGACAATTGACTCAACTACTAAGAAGTTTATATCGATAATTTCGATCAAAGAAACTTAGATATCAGAACAGGGCTCCACGCACGTCACCCTCATTATAGTCGCGTGTTCTTGTATCACGTTTGGTCCCTATCATTACAACAACAATGTTTAACAAATTAATATAATGTTTAAAAAAATAACACACACAAACGTTCCCAGTAGTTCTAAATCTAAAAAGAAAGTCTCTGGTGTACTTAAACTTACATGGTCATAAAGTTCGATGACTGTTGCTTCTTTCATTTACGGTCATGCTCTCTTGTAATAAATTTACTTTAACGTATTAGTTTCACAACCCAATGACACATGAACATTGTTGAAGAAAGTTTATTCTTTTGTTGTTGGCACCAACAGCAAAACGAAATCTGTCGTACACAAGTTAGTGTAGCAACAGTTTTAATTGAATATTAATATTTTATGGTCTTAAATCCAGTCTTACACATACTGTCTTCCTCTCACTGTTTTCAAGTACATGACAGTGTCTTCAAACGTGCGTTGAATAAATTTTTCTAAAGCAACACTTGGTAAATTCAAATGAACTGGCATATTTTTGGGTTCACACAACATTTACACAGAGGGTAGACTATCAACACAAATTTCATTTTTTGGCCCATAGCATTAACGTCAACATAATTGGCTTAAGGCAATATTTCATTTTTCTCTCTTTCAGTTGTGGAAGAGTTTGTACCACAGAAAGTTCACGACAAAATACCAAACAAACGACAAAATATCAAACATGTTCATAAGTATAATTTTTAAAACTTGCTCCACATGTTTGAGGATTCAATGATGGGATAATTTTTTTAAACAAAAATTACTTTAATGAGAGGGACGTAGGGAAACCCATGGTTCGATTTCGCTCTCCAGGCATCTAAAATTTTCTTTCATACCGAAACCCTCGAAGTTGTAGACACAACATTCTTCGGTTAACAAGTAGGTGTCGTTTGTTGTGAATTTAAAAATATAAAGCGTGTTAATTCATAAAAAAAAATTTTTTTTTAAGAAAAGTGTGTATATGGGTGTTTTTTAAATGGAATTTTTAAATTTCATAATATATTAGCATTTTTTTCTATATCTTAGTTCTGTTTTTAACCATATAACCATCTGAAATACATATTAATGTTTGCTAATTTTATTAATTCCAGAACAAAAATTAACCAGTCCCATGTTAAACTTCTTATGAGATTAAGCCATTTTTTGATAAGTTTCTTAAAGTTTATAAATGAAACAGCTATTGTAGTCTCCCATAGTACGACTAATAGTTACTGTAGCAAAAAAAAATCAATTTCTGCAGAAAACCAAAACAAAATGACTCGTAACTGTATTAAACACATGTAAATGCAGTTACAACTCAGCAAACATCACAACAAAGCAGTGGGCATTAGTAGTTTACCATTTGAAAGAAAAAGGAACACTTACGTTTACAAAGAAACTTATATTGAAACATCAGCAAGGCAGCAACAATTACTAGAAATGAATGTCTAACATTCTTTCATAGAATTCAGCGCCTCCAGAAAGATACAAAAGAGGACAAAAGTAGTTATCTCGACATCCTAGTGTACATAAAGCAAAGTCATTAGACAAGGAATTTATTACAAAGTTTGCCCGCAAATGTAGATGGAATTGCAGAAATTAATAGCAAAATAAAATTCTTTGTAAACCGACTGTACAGTACTATATTTATTCTTACGTCGTTTACTGGGAGCCAACCACAAATGCAAGGATTAAGAATATGACGTAAACCTTAGTACAGAAAATTTGACTATTCGGTAAATTTGTAGTTTAGCTGCTAACGTTCGATGATTTTCAGATTCTAAGAAATTAATGTTAATATCCACATAATTTTGTACAATACGATAAACGTACTTAGTTTGTGAAATTTGGCATTAATAACACAAGGGAACAAGGTATTTGTTGTTTAAGAACTGAATATTGTTTTATAGGTAATTTGGGACGCTGAATCCAAATCTGCACTTTGTATCAATTCGTAAGTTTTACGGAATGAATCTGGAATGAATTTGCACTATATCGGATCAACCCTTCTAGTACCTCCCATACAAATGACCTATTTTTGGAAAATAAATATTTCTCCCTTAACTTCCAAATTGACACCTGCCGATTAATTAAATTTGGTCAGTTAAATAATATTGTAATAGGAGGCAAAACTATAAATAAATTTGCAAATTTTTCATGATTTTTAAAAATACAAAATTTTAATTTTTTTGGGTAGAAACAAAAAATGCGAAAAATCTGTTATTACCGAACTTACCATAACTCTTTCAATTTTCATTCGATTATTATGTACATACATGTTTTAGAAAGCTACTTTAATATATAATAATAAAAAGAACAACTTGCCCCCAACCGATTAACTTTCAGCGTGAAGAAAATTAAAATGTGTACTTTTTTTGTATTTTTGTTAATAAAACAGCCCTTACTCAGTCATTTTTTTTTGTGATATTAAAAATTTGTTTTTTTTTGAGGTAACAACTACATCTTTAAAAAAAAATATTAAAATCTGGCTTATGAAAAAAATGTATGATTTTTTGAACTATAATTTTTTGGAAAAAAGACGAAAATACGATTAGTACCTGTAACTTAAAAATTCGAGCTGATGAAGAAAAATGGAGATTATATTTAAAATCAGCGACCTCTAATTAGTAAAAAACTTCTATAGAATTCCAAACAACACTCAAAAGTTCCATTTTGTTCCCTTGTGTAATTTGTCAACATAGCACTGCAAAAAGATCCAAATTAAAATATCTCTGCCACTGAGTGTGAAAGCAGGGATCTATAAAATATAATGAACTAAAAATATACTTTTAAAACCTTTAAGAAGTTGTACTAAGTGTACACTTCATTCGTTTATTATGAATTGTTTTCCAACATAAAATTAACGAAACTTTAATGAGCCATTAATTTAACCGCCATACTTTGTAAAATGTACTGAAAAAAGTTAATTCCTTAGCCCAACTCAAACGGTAAGCACCGTAGATACCACAATAAAATTATAAATTGAATTAAACCTAATTATTCCCCAATCTCTTTTAATTTATTCTCAATCTAAATAATTTCTCAACTTCTTGAGTTATTATTTGGACTAAACCCTATTCTCAGCTTTCGCAGATCTAATCTTCCTATCAGCCTACAAGGGTTTAACAGCGAAATACAGTCTACATCTAATACTCCTATTGGGTCAACTGCTACTTCTCAGGCAAATTGAGTAAGGCAACAACAATCACTCGTAATTTGACTAACCAGCAATCAATTTACCAGCAATCAATTTACCAAACATCAAATTCATTAAACCGATTTTTTTATTTTTGTATTATAATACCGTCATATTTGAACAATTTTTTTTATGTAAATTGTTGTTTTAGGATAAGATCTATTTAAAGCCATATCTGTCAAATTTTCACAGGTGATGTGATTACCTTAATGTTAGGCTCTTGCATGCTTTGGAGTCACCATGGGAAAAGCAGGAGCTGTTTTCATAAAACAAGTTAAAAAATAAAAAAAATTATATGGGGACCACCTTAAGGGTTGAAGATAGAGGCTAGATACGATCTGAGAAACTGTTGTTGTTGAAAAAATGTTGGGGAATGGTCATACATTCGACTCCTCTAGGGTCGACTCCAGGGTAGTAAGAGCGGTGAGTGCAAATTTTATAAAAAAAAATTTCCGTATGACAGTCCACTAAGAGTGAAGATGAAGTGTAGGAATGTTTGGGAAACATTTTTGAGAAAAAATATGAATGGGGGTCGGTCATACTTTTGACCCTCTAGGGGCGATTCCGGGGCAGTTGTGGGCCTTGTTGTGGATTTTTCCCCAATACGAAAAATATAATAATAGCCCGGTAATAACCAAGGCTCGATTTGAATTCTTCTTAGATTACGATTTTGATAACCACTTGGTCGAGCAAGAAATTTAAACATCTAAACTTTTTTATAAAACCTCAAAAAACCTAACTACTTGACACACCGCTTCTGGTACCTCCCATACAAATGTCCGAATTTACCCATATAGTCTTACATACATATCTTTTTTGTAAGTACACTGAATTCAGTCAAATTTTGCCTAAGTTGTACGGTTATGAAAATTTAAATTAGGAATTAATATGGACTATATAAGTTAACACCTTCTGGTACCTCCCAAACAAAATGAGCTATTTTGGGAAAAATAATATTTCTCCCATAACTTCCAAAAGGGGGCCTGGGGGATAATTAAATTTGGTCAGTTAATTTATATTGTAATGAGGCAAAACCTCAGAAAACCTAACTATTTGTCAAACCCATTCTGCAACCTCCCAAGACTTAAACAATACCTTATATATGGTGATGGTATTTATCAGTCAGTTTACATGACTGAAATTTCTGTACCAGGTTTTTATAAATTTATCCTTATTTGAAATGTAGAAACAAATACATAATAGATGTTCACGGTGTATGTTTTGTATGGTATCTTGGAAATTCGACCATTCATAAGCATACAGGTATGTATGAGTTACATCTTAATATACAAATAAATCATACGTTCATATAAGGCAATTGTAGCATGTAGTCGACACTCAAATGCAAAATCGAACGTAAATATCTTGACAAAATTGTACATGCTTAAGTGTCAACTCTTTATAACTTCCCTAAAGATAAAATATGCATATATTTCAACATATTTAAAATCTGCTTTGATACGTGTTAAATATTTACTGTCTTGACCTGCATAGTCGAATAAACGATTCTTTGCACACAAGCAAACAAAGTACGGAAATCAAAGTATAATTTCATAAAAAAGAATAATGTGTAAATGTACTATTCCAACCTTCCACTTTATTCCGTATGTGACCTCAGCATTTATGCAGAATACTTAATGGAATTCAATACTCGGACTGTGTATAAAATACACTATTCCACAATAACAACCACAACAACAAATTTATCCTGTCAATTACAATGCTGTCTAAAACTAAGTGCAACTGGCAACCCCTAACTAGGTAGATTGCCTTAATTGCCACTGTGTCCATATGCAATTACTTAGGTTGCAGGCGAGTGAACAAATCCATTCTACATTTTTTATTTGTCTGTTTATTTTTAATTAAAATAGTTGTTGTTGATTTCAGTCACTTCTTTTTTTCGTTGAATCGTTCGTGTCACTAAATGACATCATTCCCTACAATTACTGAATGCAGCACAAATATCATAGTAAGGAAAAAAGATAAACTAAAAACATTTTACTAAAATTAATTATTAACGACAACGCCAGGACAACACTGGATTGCGAATGTCACAAACAAACCCACAAAACTTTAAAATCAAGCTAAACATATAAATTGTATTCAGGAAACAGACAGAAAGTAACAGAATAAATTGGTTTCAACTATTTGGGTATACTAAGAGGTAGAAGCAAGTAGTAAATAGTAAGTCAGTTTCAGTATTTCATCACTCAACGTTTTTTTCTTTGGGTCGCTCTTGTTACATGTTGATGTTGTAAATGTAGCTTCATCGGCTGAATAACTGAGTAAGATGTGGTTGTATCAACATATGCAGTGTAGTTGAGTACCTGTAGTTTACATAAAATACGAAAGAAAACAGATCACACATTATTGTACGACAGAGATAAATATCTTAATATTGGTTAGCATATGGAAGACTGGATATCTTAAACTTAGTGTGTTTTCTGTGGTGTGTAAATATACTGAAATTTTCCATATAAATGCATTGCATTTAAAACTTATAAGAAATTTATTAATATTAGCTATATATTTGAGGTTCGTATGATGAGTTACTTATCCCACTTATCCCACACAATATCTATAGCTATATATCCATATCCATATAAACGTACGAACTGTCCGTTATGGCTTCTTTAATCATTACATCACCAGATCTAGTTTTCTCTTTTTTTTTTTTTTTTTTATCACAAAAGTAAATACCTAGATACCAAGTTACAAGTTACGTCCTTTTGTGGTCAGGTGCGATTAAATCTGGGTGACCAATTATTTTGTCCACTGTTTTAGCTAACATGGTGAAACATTTGTAAGCAGCTTGATAAAACTTTGAATATATCCTAATAGAAAAAGAGTACTACAAATGTTGAGCAAATGTAATGTGCTGTTAAATGAAAACTGAATTATTTCCGTTATGTAACTGCGGTGTACCCATATGTGACCCGGTAATTAAAAGGGACCTATGGGTCGAAAAAATCGATTTTTACTTTTTTGGTGATTCTTATAGTAGACAACACGCACTTTCTAATGCAACAAACCACAGCTTTCTAGCTGCATTAGTTTTGGCAGAAACTAGCTTCAAATTAGACACTTTTGATAAAAATCAATCAACTTTTTAACTTCAAAGTCGTTTTTCTCCAAAACTTATTTTCTGAGCATAGGTCCCTTTTAACTTACCTGGTCACATATATTGTATTACCACCACCATTGTATGGTACCTTAAAACAAATATATTATTAATGGCAATAAGTCAATACACCTTCTGCAATGCCACAACATACGTCTGGCTGTGGGAAAAAATATATGTGTCGACATGTGCCCCACGCTTACCCCTCATCATGACATCGAGTTACTTCCTGTTTCCACTGCAGAGTATCATATTTGTTGCCAACCATCTAGCCAGCCAGCATTGAACTAATATGTTTTCCAAGATGAATCGTTTTAATGGCCCTCATGTAATTTCCGTTACCATTAGAAGAAAATATATCGTATTCATTCAAATGACTCAATCATTGTGCCATGTTATTACAAGATCCAGATTTGTTTTCTTCCAATTGCCGACGATGATGTTTACTGTTCTCACTAATATCCCATGATACTGTAACAAATGGTATTCGGTGCAAATAAATGGCAAATAATAAAAAAAAAATGGCAAATAATGGTTATTGTTATTTCTATGGGTCTTTTGAGAAACCACTAGTAGGAATATTGTTTGGTTAACATTTGCGGGAGATAAAGACATATATTTTATAAGATAATATATGCTCTTGCATGAGAATTGTCAAATAAGGAGCCTATATATAAGAAAAATGTTAACATAATACGTTGTTAATTGATCGTTACTTGTCTAGTATTTAAAGAAGGGTCACCATTGAATTGGATTGATTGTTTTCTGAATGGAACATGGCTTTATGTTTTGGAATGTCAGAGATTAATTAAAAAGAAGTCAAGAATTTTTTTTATTAATCTCGAAATAATAAATACTAATATTAAAATATTAAAAAGTCGCAACAATCATGCAGAGACCAGGGACGGTTCCTGTCTTCAATTGGCTGCCCCCAATGTTGTATACAGCAACTTCGCAGTAGTATCGATTCAATTGGTATGTCCAGTAAAAGCTTGCTTAACAACTGACTTTCGTAATCATTGCTAAACAGTAGATCCCGTTGTGTGGGTCTAAAAATAGAAGTGTGTCAATTCACAACAATGCTCCCCTTTATATTATTAACGGCATTTAAGGGAAGATTAAATTTTAACAAACACTTTTTAATTTGTATATTTTAAATTAAAGACAATACAATAAATCATGAGCAAAATTCGGTCGGCAATTTCGGACTGGGAAAAAATATGAAGTTTATTTTGAGGATTTTAATTAAAACCTGTAAGAAATTACTGCCTTAAGGCTGGTGCTAAGTCCATTTATACGAAAACTCTTGATCCAAAATAATTTGTTTGCTGCCAGTATTGTTAACGTGCTTTGACATTTTGCTTTCAATTTTCTAAATTCTTGTCACATATATTTTTCATTAGTACGACATCACTCATATAATATTTTATTTTTGTTTTAACTTTTTTTCTCAATTTGTTTATTGAAGTCCACTATTTACAGTAAAACACATCACTTTAATTTCCGGATGTGTACTAGACTTTTGTTTGTTTTTGTGTTCATGAATAAGTAAATGACCTAGTTCAGCTGAACGTAGTCGTGCAAAGAGATGAAATAAACAAGTGTCCAAAGGACACATAAAAACCAGTACAGAAATTTCAGTCAGTTAAACTGACTGATAAATACCATCACCCAATATAAGATATTGTTTAAGTCTTGAGTTATTGAAATTAACCGATTTGTAATTAAAACCAGTTAGAAAGTTTCAGTCGGGCAACCCGACTAACATTTACCCTTACCCTCAGTAAAATAAATAATTTTCTATTATATTGATATTATTACTCGATTTCGAAAGTGGGCGGAGTGGTACATTTGTATGGGAGGTACGAGAATGGGTGTGGTTAGGCTTCCAGATTTATTCTCCATAGCTTTATCCTGTTATTGCTTTACTAATTACAGAATTTGAGCACGATTGCGTTGGGTGTACTGAAATTATTACTACATCCCTAAAGTGGGCGGAAAGGTAAATTTGTATGGGAGGTACTATAAGGGGCGTCGCTAGACTTCCAATTTTTATACCATCACCCTTAGGATGAGGGTATATATCATTTGATACGACCCAAAAGTGTAACACATAGAAGGAGTCACTTTAGACCCTAGGTTTCTTAGAACCAAATTCGATTCATGACTTTTTAAGTCATTTGAGCCATGTCCGTCTGTCTGTCTGTCTGTCTGTCTGGTGGCTGTCCGGCTGGTTCGCACGATAACTTTCGAAAGACGCAACCAAATGTCTTGAAATTTTGCACGAGTTAATATTTCCATAAACTACTTACGGTATTGCAAATGGGCTACATGGCTCCGCCCCTTCTGGTAAATCCCATACAAATACATCATTCCGCCCACTTTAGAAATCGAGTTATAATATCAATACACCCAACGGGATCGTACCCAAATTCTGTACATAGTAAAGCTATTACAGGATAAAGTTTTGGAAAAAAAATTGGAACCGCCCACTTTAGAAATCGATTAATATTATTATTAGAACTACCGCGATCGTGACCAAATTCTGTATTTATTAAAGTTCAAGCAGGATAAAGTTTTGGAGAAAAAATCTGGAAGTCTATAAACGCCCATTCTGGTACCTCCCATACAAATGTACCTTTCCGCCCACTTTAGAGATGGAATAATAATATCAATACACTTGACACGATCGTGCCCAAATTCTGTATTTAGTAAAGCTATAACAGGATAAAGTTTTGGAGAAAAGATCTGGATCACTTTAGAGATGGAGTAATAATATCAATATTCTCGACACGATTGTGCTCCAATTCTGTATTTTATTAAGTTATAACAGGATAAAGTTTTGGAGAAAAAATTGGAAGTCTAGCGGCGCCCCTTATGGGGCCTCCTATACAAATGTACCTTTCCGCCCTCTTCAGAGGTGGAGTAATCATATCAATACATCCAACGCTATCGTGCCCAAACTCTGTATTTAGTAAAGCTATAACAGGATAGCATAAACCTAGAAGTCTAGACACGCCCCTTCTAGTACCTCCCATACAAATTTACCACTCCACCCACTTTAGAAATCGAGTAATAATATCAATATAATATCAATTTTTTTATTTTACTGAGGGTGATGGTATATGTAAGTAGGGTCGCCCGACTGAAACTTTCTTACTGGTTTCTCCAAGACTTTGTCCTGTTATAACATAACAAAATACAAAATTTGGGCACGATCGTGTCGAGTGTATTGATATTATTACCCTTATTTCTAAAGTGGGCGGAGTGTTACATTTGTATGGGAGGTACCAGAAGGGGCGTGTCTAGACTTCCAGATTTTTTCTCCAAAACTTTATCCTTCTTAAACTTTACCAAATACTGAATTTGAGCACGATCGCGTTAGGTCTTTTAATAATATTAGTCGATTTCTAAAGTAGGCGGTACCAGATGTGTATGGGAGGTACCAGATGGGGCGTGGACAGACTTCCAATTTTTTTCTCCAAAACTTTATCCTGTTATAGCTTTACTAAAAAGAGAATTTGGTTCCGATCACGTTAAATTTATTGATATTATTTCACCATCTCTATAGTGGGCGGAAAGGTAGATTTGTATGGGAGGTACCAGAAGGGGCGTGGCTAGGCTTTCAAAATTTTTTCCAAAACTTTATTCTGTTATAGTTTTACTAAATACAGAATTTGGGGACGATACCGTAGGGTGTATTGATATTATTACTCGATTTCTAAAGTGGGCGGAATGATGTATTTGTATGGGAGGTACCAGAAGGGGCGGGGCCATGTAGCCCATTTGCAATACCGTAAGTAGTTTTGAGAAAATAATAACTCGTGCAAAATTTCAAAACATTTGGTTGCGTCTTTCGAAAGTTATCGTGCGAACCAGCCGGACAGCCACCGGACAGACAGACAGACAGACAGACAGACGGACATGGCTCAAACGACTTAAAAAGTCATGAATCGAATTTGGTTCAAAGAAACCTAGGGTCTAAAGTCACTCCTTCTATGTGTTACACTTTTGTGTCGTATCAAATGATATATACCTTCATCCCTAAGGGTGATGGTATAAAAATTATTAGATTTTGTCTGATCACTACTCTCTTTTGATATTTTTGTGTGATATTGCCCAACTTAACCAGTACAGAAATTTCAGTCAGTTAAACTGACTGATAAATACCATCACCCAATATAATATATTGTTTAAGTCTTGAGTTATTGAAAATAATCGATTTGTAATTAAAACCAGTTAGAAAGTTTCAGTCGGCAACCCGACTTACATTTACCCTTACCCTCAGTAAAACAAATAATTTCTATTTTATTGATATTATTACTCGATTTCGAAATTGGGCGGAGTGGTACATTTGTATGGGAGGTACGAAAAGGGGTGTGTCTAGCTTCCAGATTTTTCTCCATAACTTTATCCTGTTATAGCTTTACTAAATACAGAATTTGGGCACGATTGCGTTGGGTGTACTAATATTATTACTACATCCCTAAAGTGGGCGGAAAGGTACAGTTGTATGGGAGGTACCATAAGGGGCGTGTCTAGACTTCCAATTTTTTCTCCAAAACTTTGTCCTGTTATAATATAACAAAATACAGAATTTGGGCACGATCGTGTCGAGTGTATTGATATTATTACTCTATTTCTAAAGTGGGCGGAGTGGTACATTTGTATGGGAGGTACCAGATGGGGCGTGTCTAGACTTCCAGATTTTTTCTCCAAAACTTTATCCTGCTTAAACTTTACCAAATACAGAATTTGGGCACGATCGCGTTAGGTCTTTTAATAATATTAATCGATTTCTAAAGTGGGCGGTACCAGATGTGTATGGGAGGTACCAGATGGGGCGTGAATAGACTTCCAATTTTTTTCTCTAAAACTTTATCTTGTTATAACTTTACTCAAAATAGAATTTGGGTACGATCACGTTTAATTTATTGATATTATTTCTCCATCTCTATAGTGGGCGGAAAGGTAGATTTGTATGGGAGGTACCAGAAGGGGCGTGGCTAGGCTTTCAAAATTTTTTCCAAAACTTTATCCTGTTATAGCTTTACTAAATACAGAATTTGGGGACGATTCCGTAGGGTATATTGATATTATTACTCGATTTCTAAAGTGGGCGGAATGATGTATTTGTATGGGAGGTACCAGAAGGGGCGGGGCCATGTAGCCCATTTGCAATACCGTAAGTAGTTTTGAGAAAATAATAACTCGTGCAAAATTTCGAAACATTTGGTTGCGTCTTTCGAAAGTTATCGTGCGAACCAGCCGGTCAGCCACCCGACAGACAGACAGACAGACAGACAGACAGACAGACAGACAGACAGACAGACAGACAGACAGACAGACAGACAGACAGACAGACAGACAGACAGACAGACAGACAGACAGACAGACAGACAGACAGACAGACAGACAGACAGACAGACAGACAGACAGACAGACAGACAGACAGACAGACAGACAGACAGACAGACAGACAGACAGACAGACAGACAGACAGACAGACAGACAGACAGACAGACAGACAGACAGACAGACAGACAGACAGACAGACAGACAGACAGACAGACAGACAGACAGACAGACAGACAGACAGACAGACAGACAGACAGACAGACAGACAGACAGACAGACAGACAGACAGACAGACAGACAGACAGACAGACAGACAGACAGACAGACAGACAGACAGACAGACAGACAGACAGACAGACAGACAGACAGACAGACAGACAGACAGACAGACAGACAGACAGACAGACAGACAGACAGACAGACAGACAGACAGACAGACAGACAGACAGACAGACAGACAGACAGACAGACAGACAGACAGACAGACAGACAGACAGACAGACAGACAGACAGACAGACAGACAGACAGACAGACAGACAGACAGACAGACAGACAGACAGACAGACAGACAGACAGACAGACAGACAGACAGACAGACAGACAGACAGACAGACAGACAGACAGACAGACAGACAGACAGACAGACAGACAGACAGACAGACAGACAGACAGACAGACAGACAGACAGACAGACAGACAGACAGACAGACAGACAGACAGACAGACAGACAGACAGACAGACAGACAGACAGACAGACAGACAGACAGACAGACAGACAGACAGACAGACAGACAGACAGACAGACAGACAGACAGACAGACAGACAGACAGACAGACAGACAGACAGACAGACAGACAGACAGACAGACAGACAGACAGACAGACAGACAGACAGACAGACAGACAGACAGACAGACAGACAGACAGACAGACAGACAGACAGACAGACAGACAGACAGACAGACAGACAGACAGACAGACAGACAGACAGACAGACAGACAGACAGACAGACAGACAGACAGACAGACAGACAGACAGACAGACAGACAGACAGACAGACAGACAGACAGACAGACAGACAGACAGACAGACAGACAGACAGACAGACAGACAGACAGACAGACAGACAGACAGACAGACAGACAGACAGACATGGCTCAAACGACTTAAAAAGTCATGAATCGAATTTGGTTCAAAGAAACATAGGGTCTAAAGTGACTCCTTCTATGTGTTACACTTTTGGGTCGTATCAAATGATATATACCTTCATCCCTACGGGTGATGGTATAAATAGTATTAAAGTTAAGTCTTGAAATATCTTAATGGTGACGACAGAAAATAATATGTCATATGTGCAACCTCAATGTTATTTTACTGGAAACAATACAAACAAAGCTTAATGAAATTGGGCAATCGTAACAAAAAAAAATAAAAATGTCATTAAAGCTTTGACTTGCGTTAAGGCAATAGAAGGTGGGGATCTTACACATAAAATGTGGATGCTTTTCTCGATAGCATAGTAAGCAAACATAAATTGTTATTCTATTTTCTAAAGTGCTATTAAATAATGAAATGTCTTGTTAACACAATAATGCCACTCAATAGCCCATAGTTTTGTTATACCAAGTGACCACCAAATGTTTAATCGAGTTTGTCGATCTTCTGTCCAATTTATACGGCTACTTTTTCAAGACTATAGGCTATAAAAATTAACGTTCTTTACTGTACCAAATGTCCCAAGCAAAACATCGTTTGCAATCCGTAGATAATTGTCACACTCCGTAAACTTATTCAGCTACCTTAAGATGTACTTGTAAGAGGTTCTATTATGTTTGGACAAGATTTAATTTAATTTGCAAGATTCTTTATTTAGCCCGCAAAAGGTAAATTTAAGGTTATCCTACCACGATTCTTATCGCGCATTCATAACATTGCGCTTAAACTTTCAGGTATCCATCACAATAACAAATTAGCTTAAAATAAATTACAAAGTTTTTTACCTGACGGACAAATCACAACTGGCTCACAAAAGCGTTTTAATAACATTTTCAAAAGGTACCACATCCTACAATACATCGTATTAAAAAAATGATGCACCTACCGTTTACTTTATCCTTACATAGAAGGATAAAGTTAGGCGCTGTCCTATTATTGTGCTCCATTATAATGAAATTGCACAACAGCCAAACTTTTGCATATTCTTTTTTCACTGAAAAAAAAACTTTATTTAATTACGTGAAATAATTTAGTCCAGCTAATTATGTTTCGCTAATTGCAACACCAACTGCTGCCCGCAAATTTGTTTTAATGTTAAAAATGAAATCCATCACCATCGTTGCTGTCAAATGTTTGTAACAAAATTACAACAAAGTTTAATGGAATATATTTCTATAAATTATTAAGTACCATAATTGCGTAAATCCCTTAATGATTTTATTAAATTGCAGCATATATTTAGTTAATACTAGCTGTGGGCTAGCAGGTACCATAAATAGGTTAAGCCCTGCATGGTGTAATTAAAATACAGTTTAAAATTAGGTAATACTAGCTATGGGCATATGCGCCATAAAATACAACAAATTGTTGTGGTAGGTTAAATTTCAGGATGAGTTATTTTAAGTGTACTGAACTGCTTAAACCAATAGCAAAATTTTGCTTTACATAGACATTGTTATATATCGATACTAGCTGACCCGGCAAACGTTGTTCTGCCATACAACATACAACACGGCGAACTTCGTCTAGCTCCTAAGTTAACGCTTTCATATAAGCTCCAGGGTAATATTAACCCTTTAATGACGAGAGCGAAATAATGGGAATTTTTTAAAGATTTTGTCAGTACTACATATAAATTAGTAAAAAAACAAATTTTACATAAAAAGAGTAAGACGAAAAATTTCAGAAAAATATCCATTTTTACTGGTGTTATGCCGACTGTGACCATATGGTAACAGCTTTAAAACAGGTAAACAAAAAAAACCAACTACAAAATAATTCACGTAATATGTTTTTATGATATTTCATATTCTTCTCAAATAACAAAACCTAAAAGTCTTTATTATATCAGTCTTTAAGCAGCCAAAAAATATTCTTGATATGGAGTGACTTTTTGTATCCCTCCATATTGCTGTTTTGCGCACATGTGAAAAACATCTATTTTCAATGATCCCCCACGCTCGCTACTGACGTCTGATCGCATAGCGATAAATCAAGAATGAAAGATCAAAGCATGCTTTGATGAAATCAAAAAAGAAAATTCTTGACATTTATTTTTATGTTTATTTTATTGCGTGCAACTTCTAACGCTGTTGACGTTACCATATGGTAACAGTCGTCACTAATGGGTTAAAATACAGATAGTTCAAATTTTAATTTAATTTATTTGAATTTTATCTAAATCAGTGAAGATCGATCTGATAAACAATGTTTTTCGATTTGTTTTCCAGCGCAAAAACAAACAATGAAGACGGTTTGCCGACACGCTAACTTAGAGCTGACCCTGCGAAAATCTGGATAAATCGAGATTGATCTCACAAACTTCCAACGATGCGCTTAGTGATTTATTGATTGTCATCACAAAAGCTAATCGAATGGGGAATTAAATTCGCTTGAATTGGAAGGGACGATCGGTTGGAATAATAGGAATTCGTGCGATAAGTACTTCCTCTCCTTTAAATTTTCCCTTGGTGATCGTCGCTTAAATCACATTGTTCATCAGTTTCTTGACGGACAACCGAGTACAGTTGAAAATTTTCGGATAATTCAGAAGATTATCATCCCATCTTCAGCCCTTAATTATGCGGCGGAGTTCCTGGCACAACTAGGGAGTTCAAAAATTCAGCCGGATAGTTGGTCGCCTCATTCTCGTCGGTCACAAACGATTTGGCGCTGGTACTCCCAATTTCGTTAATTTCAAGATCGAAATTCGATATTGTCGTGCGAACTCTGTTGAAAATGTCGTCTGCTATCTCGTCCTTATATTTGTCCCACAATGCTCTCGGGTTATTCGTTTCTTCTCCTGAAGTACGAATTCGAACTTAAATGGAGGATGAAAAAGAACGGAACATCAACGGGTGTTGAAGTGCAGTTGCCCACCATCCCGGCGCTTAAGAACAATATCGCGTGATTCCACTTTCTCCCCAACAATCACAACTGCGACTTCATTGATAGTGAGAGCATTGAATTGTCTTGCATGGCCTCCAGAGGTTCTTTCATCTGCTCTGATAATGTTTTGCATTGTATCCAATGCGGCTGTGAACAATCTGACCAATGCGTTATGCTCATGCAGAATAATCGCAGTAAAAATTGTACAACGTTGAAATAGTTCAATTGCCAAATCACCAACGAAATAGATCTGAAGGAACTTTTGATCTTCGTTTGGTGGTGGTAACAACACTCCAGTTCGATGGTGTATTTGCCCTTGAATCTGAATATTTGAAAGCCAGTTTAAAACAAATTGGAAGAATTGTTCATTTTAATAATAACACTATGACACAAAATCAGACTTTTTCGATATATATTATACATATTAGTTTAAGAGTTGTTAAGCTGAAATTTAATATACAAGGTTGTATGCTCTAAGCGGAGGTTAAGTTTATTGGTTTCTTTCTGTTCCCCGATTGCAGTAGTGGTTTAAGAATTGTTGAGCTGATACTTAATACGCAAGCTTAAATCATCTTAGTGGAAGTTAAGTTATAAGATGAGCAAGTTCGGACAATAACTACCCCCACCCTTACATACAAATCCTCCTTTTGGTAGAAATCGTCAGTCCATCCCCGATATTACATCCAAAGTTTAAGAAAAATGGCGCAAAAATTTAGTACGCTAACTTCTGTCCCCCAAACCGAGATTAGGTTAGAAGATAAGCCTGATCGGTGAAAAACTAATCACACCTCCCATATAAAATCCCTCTTTTCGAGTGTCCGTATGTCTGTCCCCGTAATTAGAGCAGTAGTTTAAGAGATATCGAGCCGAAACTTTGAATGTAAACTTTAATCCTCAAAGTTCTTAAACAGCACGAACTGTCAAAAATTATCTCACGTCTCATACAAACTCCCTCTTTTTGAGCTACCGAGACCTATGTATAAGCTGAAATTTTGTTTGCAAGCTTATATATTCTAAGCGGATGTTGAGTCCTAAGATGAGCGAGATCGCTCAAAAATTACACCCACCTCCAATACAAATTGCATCTTTAGGCAGTAACTACCTCCACCCCAATACAAACATCCCCTATAGGGGGTGTTCGTCTGTCTTCCCCGCTATTACAGCCGTAGTTAAAGAAAAATCAAAATTAAATTTAGTATACAAGCATTTATCCCTCAAACCGATTATAAGATCAAAGTTGAGCAAGGTCGGACAATGACTACTTTCCCTTCTCGTACAAATTGCCCCTTTAGGTGACGCTATTCCCGCGATTACAGCAGTAGTTAAGGAACCATCGAGAAGCTCAAAGTAATGGCCACTTCTAACCATGTATAATTTTACACATCTATACTCTGCAAGGATGTTTCTAATTTATGTAATACATTTACCACCTACAATTTAAAGCGTATAGCGTAAAATATCAAGCGTGTATTACATAACAACACACAAAACGTTACTGCTCAACAACTTGAAAGCCACAGAGCGCACAAATTATATCCACCAATACGTCTGCTACATTCACTCGTATTATTTGTCAATACATTAGCACACATGTGTGTCGGACAAACTAAATCGTTAATCGCAATCTGGCAAATGGAAATTACATCCATACATTTCGGTCATTCGTATTCACAAAGATTGACCTAAATATTTTGTGAACAAATTATGATCGTTTTAATACTAAATACCCTTAGCAAGAATTGTAGCTATTCACATATTACATGGAGTAAAGGAATGGAATAAATTGGATTGTGTTATGTGTGAGAATGACGTACGATGTACATAAAGAAAATGGTTCTTAGGGAATTACATGTACTTATTAACATTTAATGTATGCGGGTTTGGTGGAATTTTGTAGACTATTTGGTATATTGAATAACATTTGTACTTCTTGCATTGCATTAACACTATGTGAGAAAACTATATTAATTGGAAAATTTGAATAAATGATGATGATTACAAAAGCTGAACAACATTATTTCCATTTCTTTCTAATAACATGAGCTATGCAATAACATTTAAAGTATTTATTTAAAAATCTAAGTTTATAATTTTAATGTTTATTAAGAATAAAACTTAATTTGGTTTTATAAACGTTATATAAGACTTTTCGCAGCAATGTTTGCAGTGCATATAGAAATTTGCTATGCTCTCCTCTTGTTTAAATACTTAATTGGTAATAAAATCTATATAAATCAATTTTAACCTTTCAGCATAAATTTCGCTTACATTACATGATACCATTTTCGGCTCCATAATTCAATAACAGTTTTCAACGTTAAAATGTGATATAATGTTAACCTGAAATTTTAATTAAATTCATGTCAATAATTACAATGAAGTAATTTAATGGCTTTATTAAATTTTTTTGTGCAAGTTGAAACATTAAATGCTAGCGATTGTATATAGCAGCTGTAGGTGGTAATTGCATTTCCATATATGTATATGTATGTCCATACATTATCATGTTTTATAAATATACGAGTGGGCCCGGCAATGCTTCGCTATTGCATATTAACTTGAAATATATTTCACATTTAGGTCTAAAAAGTACTTTGAAAACGATACTTAAGCTCGACAACAATTTGTTGAGTTTATTAACTAATGTAACTAATTCCTCCTTAACATGGAAGTTAGATTCTAAATATCATAGGCCCTATGACGATAGTAAAAAGTTCATCATCAAAGTCATCGCCGTTTTCTTACGCCGTTTTCTAACACTTCATCGTAGATTCCGATTTTGGTTACGATTTTTGCGAATAAAAAAATTGGCCCACCTCACTATCCATATCTCTAGGCGAACTGCAATATACTGTGGAATTTTGACAGTTATAACTATTTATTTTGAAAGGGTGTAGCAAAGCCCACTTCCACCCTTACTGTAATTCATACTTCATCAATAACATCTGTAACAAATTACATCTTCATACCTCTGATAATTAATGAGATATAGCCTTTTTTAATTTGAAGTTGCATGGCAGGTGCCACGCTCCTTTATCCAATCACAACTAAGTTCAGCCAGAGACTAACAACAGGTCATCAGTACCACTTTCCAAAATTATCTTATAAATCAGTCTATTATAAAAGCCGTCAGAGAGATTTTTGAAAAGGGGGCGTGACACCGCCCACTTCCACCCTGGCTGTAATTAATACTGCTCCAACAATATATATATACCAAATCTCATCTTCATACCTCTGATAGTTCATTTATATTCAAGTTGTATGGGCGGTGCCACGCCCCTTTATCCAATCACAACCAAATATAGCCAGGGACTATCTACAGGTCAACAGTACCACTTGGAAAATTTTCGTATCAATCTGTCTATTGGAAAAGCCTGCAAAGCGATTTTTTAAAAAGGGGCGTGACACCGCCCACTTCCACCCTGGTTGAAATTAATACGGCTCCAACAACATATATACCAAATCTCATCTTTATACCTCTGATAGTTCATGAGATATAGCCCTTTTGATTTTCAAGTTGTATGGACTGTGCCACGCCCCTTTGTCCAATCACAGCCTATTACAGCCAGGGACTATCAACTGGTCAACAGTACCACTTGGTAAAATTTTCGTATCAATCGGTCTATTAGAAAAGCCGTTAGAGCGAATTTTGAAAAGGGGGCGTGGCACCGCCCACTTCCACCTTGGCTGAAATTAATACTGCTTCAACAACATATATACCAAATTTCTTCTTCATACCTCTGATAGTTCATGAGATATAGTCCTTTTGATTTTCAAGTTGTATGGGCGGTGCCACGCCCCTTTGTCCAATTGGACCGAATTGTAAATCTGAACCATCCGGGGCGCCACCCAAACGCATACAAAAAAATTTATGCAAATCGGTCCAGCCGTTTAGGAAGAGTTCAGTCACAACACACGTACGTTAGAATTTTATATATAAAGATGATATAGTTGGCTATGTTGATAAACGACGTTCTGAGTAGATATATTAACTTAAAATTGTGTATGAAATTCAAACATTACTGCCTGCTGATACTAACTTACAGTATTATTATCATCAACGATGTATTTACTACTCTTTTGTTGTAATTTACACATCGACTAACGAAATTGATTATCATTAAAGTTTACGTGTACAAAATCTATATAAAGTGTTGTGTAACAACTGCAAATATTTTCATGTACGTTACATTTCTTGAATGTAGTAAAAAAAACTGTTTTCTACGTGTTCTGCAGTTATACTTTCACATATACAATTTAAAACACTACAGTCTTTTGAGTGAATCTTTCCAGTACACATTCGGAGTTGTTCGGCTGTTACAATTAAAAAAAAAAAACTTAATTTCCCTTTACACCCCATGATTGAGGTATGGGATAGCTTCTCGCGTTGTTGTGAATTAACACGCTTTCTATTTTAAGATTCACAACTAACGGCACCTACTTGTTTATCGACGAATGCGAACGTCGCTGCTCGAGAAGCTTTTACTAGACATCCCGATTGACTCGACACTAATACTGCGAAGTTGCTGTCGACAACATTTGAGGGGAGCTGACAATGAAAGAAATTTTTTTTCTCTTTTTTTAAGATGACTAGAGCCAGGAATTGAACCTGTGATCTCCCGCATGGTAGTCGCGTGTTCTAACCACTATGCCACGGCCGGTCCCCGGCTGTTACAATTATTTAAGTTTATATTTATAATATTACTCTTAAAGCCAACATTTTTTCAAAATTATTTTCAGATTTTGATTTAATAATTTTTTTATATTAATTTGGTATTTATTTCATTAAATTTAATTTCCCAGAAAGGGTTAATAAATATACGTGCCTTGGAATTTAAGTGTGTTATTTTTTTTGTATTTATGACGTAATATTATTATGAGCTATCTTATATTAGTTTCTAATTTTTAAGCAGAGTAATATTGTTTTGGCCTATGAGTTGCCAGTACTTAAGCAAAGTACCTTACCTAACCCAAGTAATCTTATAATGTTGGCCCACACAATCAAAATAATTTTACTATTGTCACAGTCAACCATTTAAATACAAAAATCGCATTAAGTTTTAATCTGAAAATTTGCAACAATTTCATAATAACTTTTGAAATCAATATTCACCCAGCCGACAAAAACGAAACACAAATATAAACAAGGAAATGCAACAGTTGTGGCACAAAAACCACATTTCCCCCGCCTAACAAGCTGTACCGAATAATAGCAGGCAATAATAAACCACAAAGAGCTACGATGGTTTTAGTTACCACAAACAAAACCTCAAACCAAACTTATTCAGCAGTGAACCATGAACCCAATTCTTGTTTTTACTGCAAATTCAAATGAAAAGCGAAAGTAGCTGTGAAAGGAACAAAGTGCACAACGGAATTAAGCTATGATGTGTAAAGCTGTTTACTTTTATGTTACGCTAAATAAAGTTAATTTAATTTGTGCATTAAATTAATTATGCGCCCGCTCCAGTGTTGCATGACAAACTCATTTTATAAGAAATGTTGTGGTCATAACTGTAAGTGGCAGCTGCAAGTGATGCAAATTAACTGAAAGTGTGATATACAGTGTGACAAGTAACTTTGTGCCAAGAGCCTGTGTCACAGTAACTAACTAATAGATATTGTTGTGTTAGATGTAATTTTTGTACCAAGAGGGTTAGAATTAGTAAACATTATATAAAATATAGTATACATAACTATTAAAGTAAGAGGCTGCTTTATGTATTTATACACCGAACTATATTAAAAAGTATATGAATCTCATACAGTGTGTTCTGGCCCACAGTAATAGTTTGCTTTGACACTTGATCGAAGCCGCAGAAAAAACCGCAACTATAATAAAAACTACATTGGGTGCGATAGCTTTGCACGCAAATGCAATATTCCCTAACAAATTTTTTAATACCAGGATGGGTTGCGTTGCTTTACTATATTATTTTTTTAAACAGTTTGAAGTACTTAGTTAGCGTCTTTAAATTGTTTTAATGTGACAGTAATGATCAAAGGGTCAAAGTTAGATAGTTGCACAGTTGGGCCATTAGATACATTACAGGACATTAGATTATAGTCCGTCAAGATCAAGAGCCACAAACCTTTAAACATTATGGTGGCATGTTTGATATGTATTTTATTTAACTGGCTGATTGATCACTGTCCAAACCTAGAATCACGATTATTTCAGGTTTTTCAGGTTTGAAAAGTACCAATAAAATATAAGAGTGATACCATATCCCAGACTAAACTGTTAAAGTTGCTACCACTAAAGTTGGGGAAATATTTGTTTTTAGGAGTATTGATGAGACTAGAAGCGATTTTTTAAAATGCGTTCTTTTAGGGGTATAAAGATTAAAAATAAGATAAACTGGTAGTCACCCGGGCCAAACGGTTAAAACTATAATAGAAAAAAACTTATACGAGCATGATCACTAGGTTGGTCGGAAATTATATGGGAAAAAAATTCCAACATTTTGTCGGTGCCACCCCCTAATAATTATAAGTCTTTGCAGGTTTTAGGATAGCCAAATTTGAGCACGATTGGAGATTGTTAAACTTCATGTCAACAACAGAACTGCTTTACGTACGTGAATAGCAACAAATCTGGGTATGTCCATACGTTTTGTATGGGGAATGGCATCTAAATCGTTTGTTGGAATTTCGGTATTATTTGTTAGAAATATTGTTTATTTCAAATATTAGAAATAAAACTAGAGATTTTTAATGTATAAATAATGAGTTTCTAGGAAAATTCATCGAGTTCCATTTCCATACAAATTATAATCTTTAACATTTTTTTTTTTAATCTTTGTTAATTTTTATTGCATTTATCGGAAAATGTTTTCTTCTTAATATTTGAATATAAAATTCGTTATATTAATTAATCAGTTTCTAAAAAAAATGAATTATTTTCAATGCCTGACAAAAGTCTACAAAATTTTATGATTACCAGTTTTACCCTTACATGTAGTCATTATTTTTTAAAAAAGTGGTTGTATAGGTAGACACACGTATTTAAATATAGGTAGAAACATGTCTCTTAGCATTTGTTTTTTATTACCAACATAGTCTCGAATGCCAGTGAGACCTGAACTAAGTACGATAACAGAATTTATCTTACCCTGTCTCCTAGTGTCTGTTTCTACCTGGGGCGGTTTGGAGACATACATCCGTTGATCCTTAGGGGTCTAGTGGAGTGGTGGCATTTTTACTTTTATTAAATCTAAGAATCATACAATGTCTTCATCGTATCAAAACCTAATTCTATTTGAAATGGCGAAAGATAATGATTTTTAAATATAATGCGTATTTACACTTACATTTTAATAGTTGCAAAAAAATCACTAATACTTTTAATTTATAACAATCAAGAAATCGTCCCCTTTGCACAAAATTATTGTATACATTCCAAATAGAAAACGCAGCAAAGTAGTATTACGTATGATTAATATTAACATACAGTTTGATGCATAACTTATACGTTCAAGAAAACAATTTAATTTGAAAGAAGTATAGAAAAGCTAAAATATTTATTATGGTATTTAATGTAAGTGGTTAGAGATGTGCTTATTTGTTGCCCACGCGTGTGTTTCCTATTTACGCGGACACAACTGTGCATAACAGTTCGCCCTTTTTTAACACAAACACACACGCGCCCTCATAGTTTAGTTTTGCCCTTCATCTTTGTTCTCGCTAATCTCTGCTTATGATTAGCGAAAACATGAAATCACTCTTATTGTGATCATTAAATTGTGAGAACATCATTTTCTTCCCCCGTGTCTCAGTGACAAAGAAACCAACAAAACCTTGAAAACAAATGTGAACATACAAACAAACATCAAATAATAAATGAAATTAAATCTAAAAACGGCTTATATGCTAAACAAGACTCTAAACAATGTGAAACAAAAATTAATGAGAATATAAATAAAACATAAGAAAACCCAAAAGACAAAACGTTTTTCAATAAAAATACAAAGAACAATAAAGTAATAAGAAATAAACATTTGGAACTAAACAACAAAACAAAAAACACTGTCAACTAAACATTTGGTCCATGGCGAGCCAGATAAGTGCAGTTTTTCAGTGAAAAACAACATCATTCGCACTTAACATTGTGACTGAAAATAACTTTAATAAAGACAAAAAGTGCATCTATTGTTAGATAACCAGTGACAGTGTATATGGTGAAGAAGTTATATGAAAACTATAAAGCATTACAAACATTTAACGTGCTTCAAATTGTGACCCATCCTTCATAAAAGTGTTGTGACCCAAAAAGACATAAATTCAAAAGTGACCCGTGCAAAATCAAGTGCATTTAATTTTGGTAAAATTAGCTGCAAAAACAATTTACAATAAAATCAAATTGGATAGTGAAAGAAACCATACAGTGAACTTGAACATAATTGGCATAACATCTTCACAAAACCCAACAACAAAGCTCCTCTCATCCACGCTTTATACATACACATCATTTGATTGACAACATTTCTTGAGAATTCACTCAATAACCTATAAAAGTCATGTTCATTAAATATACAGTGTATATCTGGAAATTGCCTCAGACGTTCGAACACATACACATTGGCAGCATCTTTCACTGAAGTTTCCATGTAGTTACTGGCCTTTATCCTTAAGCATGTGAGCCCTCTTGTTGTCGATAATTATGTTTAATGCATTATTACTTACGGATGTTTCAGGCTATTCATCAGTTTAACAAGTGTAGGTACATATTTTTGGCGTTTCAATAAGTCCATGTTCCTCTTGCACATCTTGCTTTAAGCCAATTAGTTGTTCACGAATGAATAATTTGTCTGAAGAAGAAAATATAAAGAAAAGAACTGAAGTAGAGTTGAATTAAAGATACTGAAGAAGAGTTCAATTATATTTGTACATACATTACAAGAAAATATGTGGAAAGTGTACAAAAAGGACACAGGTTAATTTGATAGAATAAAAAATAATTTATTAAAAACTTCAACAGATTGAAGGAGATCAATCGTGTATTTTAGAAGGATAATTATATAGTTAAAGGAATGCCATAGCACTGTATGCACAATATGTTGTTGGTTTCTTCATTACATCTACAGCCTAAGAAAAAATTAGGAATAATGTTGAAGTGGATCCTAGTTTACAATTAAAAGACATGATTATTTTTGAGCTTTAATGACGGTTTCATACAAAATGTTTCTTTGTTTTTGTTAATACACTGGATTTTATTTTTTGATTTTTCGATTTTGTCTCACTTTTGACAGCCACTAACTTCCAAACATTTTGGACTTCAACTTTGTAACGAGGGTTTTTTTTTGGCTGGAGTATACTCAATCTCGTCCATGGTCTGCATAAGGACCCACCAACCATACGAAATAAGAACACAAGTGTAATTTGTGTTTATTATGGTTTGATTTTCTTCTTATACACTTGTGTCAGAAATACGACAGATAACTTATAGATTTACAGCAACAAACAACTGCATTTCGGGCTGAATCCAAAAATCTGAGCTGGATGCACTTGCGAGTCGCTAATGATGTCGATTTGTAGATAATCGAGAACTATTTAATTAACCCAGTACTGGTACGGTTATTGGAATTCTGGCATAAGTTCCGATTACCTGGTTCGGTTTTGGGTTTCGGATTTCAGGTTCGGGTTTCAGGTTCGGATTTCAAGTTCGGGTTTCAGGTTTGGATGCCAAATTCGTAGGACCAACTCGGGTGCTAGATTCATATAGCAGGTTCGGGATCGTGGACTAAACTCGGCTACGACGAGCAGGTTCGGATAGTGGACTAAAGTCGGCTACGACCAGCAGGTTCGGATTTCAGGATCGGGTTTCAAATTGCAGCATAAGCTCGGCTTCGGCTTACCAGTTATATACATACATTTGTTCTTATAATATACTTACGAACTACCTTACGAACAGACAGCCAAAGCCGCTTTGGGGAACAGACAGCCGAAGCCGCGGTAGGGGAACAGACAACCGAAGTCGCTGTGGGGGAATAGGCAGCCGAAGCCGCTGTGGGGGAACAGACAACCGAAATCGCTGTGGGGGAACAGACAGCCGAAGCCGCTGTGGGGGGACAGACAGCCGAAGCCGCTGTAGGGGAACAGACAACCGAAGTCGCTGTGGGGGAACAGACAACCGAAGTCGCTGTGGGGGAACAGACAGCCGATGCCGCTGTGGGGGAACAGACAACCGAAGTCGCTGTGAGTATGTATTATCACCCGATCAGAAGGATCAGGCGATGTTTCAAAAAAAGGTAGTCACAAGTTCTGAAAAGAATTTATGGCTTATGGTCTGCACTGGTCGAAGTTCGGCTAGCAATTGACGACTACTGCTAGTCAAACCTGTATACTTATACAATGTAGCGCATTAAGTGAATGAGAATTCTAATGGGCGTACTACGAATTGCTCACACTAAGTACTTGTACCACGAGTAACGACAGTTGCATATGAGCTTTGTTTATGTATGAGTTAATGTATGAGTAAATTCTATTTATAGAATTTGTCTCGTTACAACTTTTGGGAACAAACCTTATGTCTTAAATTAGGTTTGATGCAGAAAACTAATAACATTTAATTTTTCAGAATTTGAATCTTACATGTATTTGACACTAGGCGACATCAGTTTAGACTCAAAAACGAAACTATATACAAGTGTTAATCGTGACCACGCATACCAAAACAGCTTACTCCCTTTTTATTCATAGTTTTCGTTTTCGTCTTCTTTTTAAAAGACTTTTAATTTGTTAAAGGATGTACAAGCTGTAAGATTTATAACTATGTTTTTTCTAGTGTAACAATCATGATATGTATATCTAATGTAATGTATGTTGCATTTTTTTTATTTTAAAATAATTATTGTCAATTTTTAATCCTTGAATGTCCTTCAGGAAAAAATAAAAAATACATATATTTATGATCGCATCCTTATGTTGTATGCAAGAGCAGCAATGTGCTGTATGCTTTTACTTTTGATTTTCCTTCGCCATATACAAGTGCCGATAGTTCAATGAATTACACGACTTTAACGTATGAACTTCTCATATAAAATGACGCAACATTAATTGCATTTACAATCCATGCAAATCATATAACAAAGACTTATGTATACTTCACTTCAACTTTCTGTTTATGTATTTATGGAATTACATAGAATCCTATGCAACATAACTAAGAATTGAAACTACAGACATTGATGTCTTAACTTTGTGGTTGTATGGGTATTGAAATGTAATTATATATTTAGATAACTGAATTTTTGGAAGGGCCTAATTAACTTACCACTGCTTTTAACCACATACATGTTGTTGATGCTAGTGTGAAATCAGCTTCTATTGATAGCATTGAAGTATTTAAAGTCTCGAATGCCATGGATGAAACTTACAGAAGACAACCATTGCTGTGTATTTAACATAATACAACACTTTTACTAATTGAGGATGTATAAATAGTCGGCAGTTGTAGCATTTGACAGAAGATGCATAAATGTTGTTGAAAAACATTGAACTTAATTGTATGCACATACCACATACATTTTAATATTTCATTTTGGTCTGTGGACATCTCTTGAAGGATAACTAGCCAACAATACGTTCAAGTTGTATTGAGGATAGTGAAAAGGACGGGTCGTTAAAAACTTTTGTTTCGAATTTGACACGCTAATAGGGCTTTACAGTTGTGTACATTAGGGTAATAACTTTTTGCATTTTTTGCAAATATCAAATCTCCCCAGACAAAATCGTGTAGGGCATGGAAAAATATTAAGAACTGCGTTTTTAGTTTTTTGCTATTGTTAAAAAAGGTTACGCACCAAATGCGTTAAAGTTTTGAATCAAACAAAGTTAAAAAAAATTTATTGAAATAAAAACAGTACAAGATATATATCCGCTTTGTAAAACATCGCGTATTTTGAACCTAAAGTTTATATCTTACAATACCTACTTTTAATCATTTATTGTTATTATTTGTTTACATACTTACATATGTATAAACCATATTTAAAAAAAAATTGTATTAAAAAAAATTTAAAAAACACATATTAAAGGCATTTTAGAAATCGCTGTCGGTGCGTAAGGTTTTTTTAGCAAATTGAACTGAAATAGTTTTATTTATCATTAATACAATATTTGCCATTAGAAAAGGCCTGGGGAGAATGTTGTCCAAAAATAGTTATTACCCTAGTGTACATATGTCTATGACCCCAAACATATTTTTCATGACTGATAATAAATATAAATTGTTATTCGTCTATGCTATATATTTTTTTTTAGTTTTTCACTTATTTTTGAACAGCGCAAGGAACTTACACCCATTTACAGCCTCTCTCCTACCTTTTTTAGAGAGCAATTATATCTATGGTGCGATTTGCCAATATATCTCGTGTACTAACATTTGACGATAGGCAACGAAAAAGATCAGAACAAAGGGGAGATTAACTTGCTCCTCTTCGCAATCTTTATGAGCAATGGACTCAAAACTTGCAACTGCTTTACGTTCCAAATGCTAGTATCAAACTCGACGAATAGCTCATTCCTTTCCGAGGTAGATGCCCTTTCAAAGAATATATTCTAAATAAACCTGGAAAATATGGCATCAATGCATGGATAGAAGAGAATTCTGACACAGTGTTTTGTTTGCAGTTCCAAATTTACTTGGGCAAATACTATACTGAATACTACAACTCGACAAAAGGCGAAGTCGATACACTGGACACAATGGTTCGAACATATTCGTGCAAAAGAAAAAGCAATCGGTGGCCATCTGCTCTGTACTGTAACTTACTGGATATTTATGTTTTCAATGCTTTTATAATGTGGATCGAAATGAATCCTCAATGGCAAGAACATAAACTGCACAATAGCCGCATATTTTAGAGAATCTCAGCGAAGCCTTAGCCAAAGAACATATCAAAAGACGTAATCAACTTTCTCGCGCAGAAGCCTTTGCATCGTAAGTACAAAAATTTCGACCAGAGCACAGTGCATCGCCATCTGCGCATTCGAACGGAAAATGTGCAAATTTTGCCCGTCGAAGAAGAAAACCACTAAGAAAATTTCAGTCAGGAAAACCTACTTACATATACCCTCACCCTCAGTAGAACATACAATATTCTAGTATATTGATATTACATAAAGTGGGCGGCATATTTGTATGGGAGTACAAGATGAGGCTTGTCTAGCCTAAATACAGAATTTTGGCACGATCACGTTAGGTGTATTGATATTATTACTCGATTTCTAAAGTGGGTACATTCGAATGGAAGATACCAGAAGCATCTTGGCTAGACTTTCAGATTTTTTCTCCAAAACTTTATCCCGATTTTGCTTTACTAAATATAGAATTGGGACACGATCGCATTGGGTGTATTAATAATATTAATCGATTGCTAAAGTGGGCTGAGTGGTACATTTGCATGGACGGTACCAGAAGAGGTGTGGCTAGGCTTCCAGATTTTTTATTCAAAACTTCGTTTAGCTTTGCTCAATACAGAATTTGGGCACGATAGCGTTGGTTTTATTAATAATATTAATTGATTACTAAAGTGGGTGGTACCAGATGGATATGGGAGGTACCAGAAGGGGCGTGGCTAGACCTCCAATGTGTTCTCCAAAACTTTATCCTGCTATAGCTTTACTAAATACAGACTTTATCCACGATCGCGTTATGTGTATTAATATTATTACTCCATTTCTAAAGTGGGCGGAGCGGTATATTTGTATGGGAGGTACCAGAAGGGGCGCGGCCATGTAGCTCATTTACAATACTGTAAGTAGATTTAGGGAAATATTAATTCATGCATAGTTTCAAAAAAAATTGTGGCGTCTTTCGAAAGTTATCGTGCGTACCAGAAGGACAGACGCCTACTACGAGTAGGGTGAGGATATAACAAATACCTTTACTGAGTGTATAACATGAATAAAACTTGTTTGTCCATCACACCGACCCACAATTTCTCTAACGACAGCTTTTTGTTATGATCACAAGCTTTAAACATTTTTTTTAAACTATAGAAATTTAAATTTTCTCAATAAAACTATATGGGGTCATAATATGACCCCAACATAACGTGTGTGATTATACCCTTCACCATGCGCATGAACGGAGTGAAGGGTATATTCATTTTGTTCTTCCATTTGTAACGCCCATAAGGAGGCGTGGTAGGTATAACAATATCTTATATATAAAAATGAATTGCTGTGCAGTTGTCTCGCTAAAACTCAAAAACGGCTGGACCGATTTTCAAAATTTTTTTTTTGTTTTGTTCGCTATAGCTTCCGGATGGTTTAAAAGGTTTTATTTTTTCAAAAAGTGGGCGGCGCCACGCCCCTTTTTTCAAATATCGCTCAGACGGCTTTTCTAATAGACCGATTGATACAAAAATTTTACCATGAGATACCGTTGAACTGTAGATAGTTCCTGACTACATTTGGTTGTAATTGGATAAAGGGGCGTGGCACCGCCCATACAACTTGAAAATTAAAAAGGCTATATTTCATGAACTATCAGAGGTATGAAGATGAGATTTGGTATATATGTTGTTGGAGCAGTATTAATTACAGCCAGGATGGAAGTGGGCGGTGCCACGCCCCCTTTTCAAAAATCGCTCTAACGGCTTTTCCAATAGTCCGATTGATACAAAAATTTTACCATGAGGTACGGTTGACCTGTAGATAGTTCCTGACTACATATGTTGTTGGAGCAGTATTAATTACAACTAGGTGGAAGTGGGCGATGCCACGCCCCCTTTTCAAAAATCGCTCTGACGGCTTTTCTAATAGATCGATTGATACGAAAATTTTAGAAAGTGGTACTGTTGACCTGTTGATAGTCAGTGGCTATATTTGGTTGTGATTGCATAGAGGGGCGTGGCACCGCCCATTCAACTTGAAAATTAAAAGGGCTATATCTCATGAACTATCAGAGGTATGAAGATGAGATTTGTTACATATATTGTTTTTGCAGTATGAATTACAGTAAGCGTGGAAATGGGCTGTTCCACACCCCTTTTAAAACAAACAGTTATAACTGTCAAAATTCCACAGTATATTGCTGTTCGCCTAGAGATATGAACAGTAAGATGGGCCAATTTTTGTATTCGCAAAAATTGTAACCAAATCTACGATGAATTGTTAGAAAATGTCACCAATAAACTTTGTGTGTAATATCAATTCCTAGCTCGCGCTTAGAAAGCTTAATTTAGTGCAGAAAACTTAAATTTTAATAGATGTGTCTTAAAGCTGAAGTCTGTACGCTTTCAATAATCATGGGGAAACGAACGTCACTTCTAAAAGAAGCGCAAAACGGAGTAAATAAACGAAAATTCCTTTTATCTTAAATATCAGCTAGGATTTTGATTCATGTGGATTTTTAATGTACAATTGACACTCAACAAAACCCCATTTACCGTTTTTGTTGCCATTTTAGGTCAATCAATTCGTCATTCAGGCGAGGTGTGTGAAGTGTGATAGACTTTCATTGAGACTTTCTTTGAAAAATCACCATGTAAAGACTACACAAGAACAACGTTTACAAATCTTCCAAATTTATTTTCAAAATGCGCGTTCTGTTTGCCCTTTGTGAAGTTTATGGTGCATATACTCATCCATCTGAGCAGCTAATAGAAGCCATCGACGCTGTAGACGTAAGTGTGACAGGGAACTCGAATTTATCAGAGTGACGCCGTTCTCAGCAACTCGGTCTCTGCAAATGCTGAGGAAAGATCTTGGCCTATATTCATATATCCAACTGGTAGAAGAACTAAAACCAGTGGACGATCAATTGATTTTTTTTATTTATCATGTCATTGCACATTATTTGAAGAAGAAATGGTTACAACACGACGGCGTAAAATGCCATACAGCGCGTGAGATCATCACTTTGTAAAGCCAAACGTTGGTGGCGAATTATCTCATAGAATGGTAATACGAGTTCAATACAAAGATAGTATTCGGAAATATTCTTGATCCATGTGAGAAGAAGACATGGCAAACGAGGTTTTTATGGCTAAAGGCATGAAGCTTCAAACGAAATTTTAATTTTCGGTCAATAGGCGGAGAAGGCATATCAAAAATGTTTTTTACGCCCAAAGAGATAGTTAGTATACAGACGGTTACCGCTACTACATTGAATTTTGATCTTTAACGGAATGTCTGTTTCCGATTTGTAAAAGATATGACTTTGCTGATGAACTTTTTACTATCGTCATAGAGCCTATGATATTTAGAATTTAAAACAACAACACATAATTTGTTAACTTTTATGTTAAGGAGTTGCTTGAAATTAGTTACATAAGTTAATAAACTCAGCATATCATTATCGAGCTTAAGTACCGTTTTCAAAGTACTTTGTAGACCTAATTGTGAAATATATTACAAGTTAAAATGCAATAGGGAAGCATTGCCGGGTCCACTATCTTCTAAATATATAAAAAATTGTTGCAAGTGTGTTGTGACTTCATAACTCACGAACGACTGGACCGATTTGCATAAATTTTTTTGTATGCGTTTGGGTGGCGCTCCGGGTGGTTTATATTTACAATTCGGTCCAATTGGACAAAGGGGCGTGACACCGCCCATACAACTTGAAAATCAAAAGGGCTGTATCTCATGAACTATCAGAGGTATGAATATGAGATTTGGTATATATGTTGTTGGAGCAGTATTAATTACAGCCAAGGTGGAAGTGGGCGGTGCCACGCCCCTTTTCAAAAATCGCTCTAACGGCTTTTCTAATAGACCGATTGATACGAAAATTTTACCAAATGGTACAGTTGACCTGTTGATAGTCCCTGGCCATAATAGATTGTGATTGGATAAAGGGGCGTGGCACCGCAGATACAACCTGAAAATCTAAAGGCCTATATCTCATGAACTATCAGAGGTATGAAGATGAGATTTGGTATATATGTTGTGCTTTCCTAATAGACAGATTGATACGAAAATGTTACCAAGTGGTACTGATGACCTGTAGATAGTCCCTGGCTATATTTGGTTGTGATTGGATAAAGGGGCGTGGCACCGCCCATACAACATGAAAATATAAAGGGCTATATCTTATGAACTATAAGAGGTATGAAGATGAGATTTGTTACATATGTTGTTGTTGCAGTATTAATTACAGTAAGAGTGGAAGTGGGCTGTACCACACCCCTTTTAAAATAAACAGTTATAACTGTCAAAATTCCACAGTATATTGCAGTTCGCCTAGAGATATGAATAGTAAGGTGGGACAGTTTTTTTATTCGAAAAAATTGTAACCAAATCTACGATGAATTGTTAGAAAATGTCACCAATAAACTTTGTGTGTAGTATCAATTCCTAGCTGACGCTGGGAAAGCTTAATTTAGTGCAAACCTAAATTTTGGTAGAAGTGTCTTAAAGCTGAAGTCTGTACGCTTTCAATAATCATGGGGCAACGAACGTCACTTCCAAAAGAAGCGCAAAACGGAGTAAATAAACGAAAAATCCTTTTATCTTAAAAAAAGTATCAGCTAGGATTTTGATTCATGTGGATTTTTAATGTACAATTGACACCCAACAAAACCCCATTTACCGTTTTTGTTGCCATTTTAGGTCAACCAATTCGATCTTCGGGCATAGTGTGTGAAGTGTGATAGACTTTCATTGAGACTTTCTTTGAAAAATCACCATGTAAAGACTACGCAAGAACAACGTTTACAAATCTTCCAAATTTATTTTCAAAATGCGCGTTCTGTTTGCCCTTTGTGAAGTTTATGGTGCATATATTCATCCATCTGAGCAGCTAATAGAAGCCATCAACGCTGTAGACGTAATTGTGACAGGGGACTCGAATCTATCGAACCAACGCCGTTCTCAGCAACTCGGTCTCTGCAAATGCTGAGGAAAAATCTTGGCCTATATTCATATAACCAACTGGTAGAAGAACTAAAACCAGTGGACGATCAATTGATTTTTTTTATTTATCATGTCATTGCACATTATTTGAAGGAGAAATGGTTTCAACACGACGGCGTAAAATGCCATACAGCGCGTGAGATCACCACTTTGTAAAGCCAAACGTTGGTGACCGAATCATTTCATAGAATGGTAATACGAGTTTAATACAAAGATAGTATTCGGAAATATTCTTGATCCATGTGAGAAGAAGACGTGACAAAAGAGGTTTTTATGGCTAAAGACATAAAGCTTCCAACGAAATTTCCATTTTCGGTCAATAGGCGGAGAAGGCATGTCAAAAGTGTTTTTTACGCCCAAAGAGATAGTTAGTATACAGACGGTTACCGCTACTACATTGAATTTTGATCTTAAACGGAATGTCTGTTTCCGATTTGTAAAAGATATGACTTTGCTGATGAATTTTTTACTATCATCATAGAGCCTATGATATTTAGAATTTAAAACAACAACACTTAATTTGTTAACTTTCACGTTAAGGAGTTGCTTGAAATTAGTTACATAAGTTAATAAACTCAACATATCATTATCGAGCTTAATTACCGTTTTCGAAGTACTTTGTAGACCTAAATGTGAAATATATTACAAGTTAAAATGCAATAGCGAAGCATTGCCGGGCCCACTAGTATATATATATAAATGATCAGCATCGAAATCTGAGTCGATTTAAGGGTGACCGTCTGTCCGTCTGTCCGTCTGTCTGTCCCCGCGATTACAGCCGCAGTTTATGTTATATCGAGCTGAAATTTGGAACGCAAGCTTCTATCATCAAAGCGGAGGTTAAGTTCTAAGATGAGCCCGATCGGTCAAAAACTACTCCCACCTCCCATACAAACTCCCCCTTTTTGGGGTCTATCCCTGCGGTTACAGCCGTAGTTTAAGGGAAATCAAGCTGAAATTTTGTATGCAAGCTTCCCAACACTAGGCGGAGGTTGAGTTCTAAGATGAGCCCGATCGGTCAAAAACTGCTCCCACCTCCCATACAAACTCCCCCTTTTTTGGGAATATCCCTGCGGTTACAGCTGTAGTTTAAGGGCAATCAAGCTGAAATTTTGTATGCAAGCTTCCCTACACTAAGCGTAGGCTGAGTAGTAAGATGAGACCGATCGGTCAAAAACTGCTCCCACCTCCCATACAAACTCCCCCTTTTTGGGGCCTCTCCCTACGATTGCAGCTGTAGTTTATGGGCAATTAAGCTGAAATTTTGTATACAAGCTTCCCAACACTAGGAGGAGGTTAAGTTCTAAGATGAGCCCGATCGGTCAAAAACTACTCCCACCTCCCATACAAAATCCCTCTTTTTGGGGGTATCCGTATGTCAGTCCCCGCGATTACAGCAGTAATTTAAGAGCAATCAAGCTGAAATATTGTTCGCAAGCTTTGCTGCTCTCAATCGAGGTTGAGTTCTAAGATGAGCCCGATCGGTCAAAAACTGCTCCCACCTCCCATACAAACTTCCCCTTTTTGTATGTCAGTCCCCGCGATTACAGTAGTAATTTAAGAGCAATCAAGGTGAAATATTGTATGAAAGCTTTTCTGAACTAAGCGGAGATTGAGAATTAAAATGAGACCGATTGGTCAAAAACTACTCTCACCTGCCATACAAACTCCCCCTTTTGTGGGTTTGTCCTTGCGATTGCAGCTGTATTTTGAGAGGTATGTAGCTGAAATTTTGTACGCAAGATTCAATATCTAAGCAGAGGCTACTTTCTAAGATAAGCAATGTTGGTCAAAAACTACTCCCACCTTCCATCAAACTACCTTTTTTGGGGTGTCCGCGTAACTGCCCCGCGTTTATAGCCGTAGGTTAGGAAATATTGGGCTGAAATTTTATTTGCAAGCTTTAATCCTATAATAGGAGCTTACGTTGTAAGATGAGCAATATCGAACGAATACTTCTCCCACCTTCCATACAAACTTCCCCTTTTTTTGGGTGTCCGTCTGTATGTCCCTACAATTTATGAGCTTTCGGGCTGAAATTTGGTATGTAAGCTTCTGTCCAGAAGCAGAGGTTAAGTTCTAAGATAAGCATGATCGGATTTAAACTACTCCCACATTCCACACAACTTCCCATTTTTGGGGAGTTACAAAATTCATAAAAATAAGCTCCAACTCACCAACTCAAAAACTTATCGGTAAATCGAATACAATCTATACAAAATTATTGACAAAATGGATGTGTGAAGCTAAAAGTAACGTCCACTTCTCACCAACTTCCCTGTTTTGTGGTACAAAGTTTAATAAAATATAGTTGTAGTGCAAATAACCAGTTTTACCACCATTTATACAAATGGTGAAGGGTATCTGAGCTTCGGCATAGCCGAAGATAACCGCCTTACTAGTTTTTTTCTAACATAGTAGCAGGGCTAATATAATCACATATCAATCTGCCACTCTTTTAAAGGTATAAAAATAATATCGATATGCCACGCTCTTCTAAAAGGATAAAATAAACCCACTCCAATGAAAATATAGAAACAATTTAAAGTTAAGAGTTGTCAAAATGTTTAAGCTTTGTAAATCATCTGCATCCATTAAATATATTCGCTTGAAAATGAAAAGGCTACCCGGGTACCCTGTCACTCACATAAGGGTTAAATAGATTTACCATCTTCACACTGACAATCACAAAATTGTACCACATTAAGCTCACTATGGCATGTGCGGAAACCACCAAGTTTCTTCAATATACTACATAAACTAATAAATTGAGTTATGTGGCATTTTTTATAAGTTAATTAATAAAACCATAACTCAATACTTATATTTTTGTCTTCATAACTTAATTAAGAATATTTACATAGTAAGTAACTATTTGTAAATATTTTCATTATAACATTTAGGATATTTTTTAAAAATCAAACTCATCTTTGTTTTGTTTTTGGTTAGATTTTGGTTAACTTGACCTCAATTTATAAACATATATTTTTCGGTTAGATATTTGTCGTGTTAACAAAAAAAATAATATATTATTATGTAATGGTTTAAGTTTATTGCATGTTTCTCTTATCATTGATTCGCATATAAGGCGACAAGAATGATGTAATAGCTGATGGAATTAAATTATTTTTATTGTTGTTTTGTTTTGACGTAGACATAACAGTTTTTTTAGTCTTGAATATTTGTGAGTGTCGTAATGGATTTCTGAGGGCTATAACAATGCTGTTGTCACAGGATGTTTTTATTCAATTGTGTGTTTCTTGTTTGCTTCTTTGAAACAAATTTTTCTTTTAAAAGGGAAAATAGAAAACTTGTTGTTGACTTTAGTATGTCAAAATATTTTTTAGTTATTTTTTTTTCATTTAATGGTTAATTCCATGCACGAGTTTTCTTCTCTTAAAAAACGGCCAATATTCAACAAAAGACCACCAAAAATCGCATTTCTGTAACAATTTTTTGTTCCTTTTGTGCGAAGTTTAAATTTGTTCAATATATAATTCTACGGAAAGTTATTCATGCTAGTCATTCGTTGCTTTTAGAAAATATTGGCTAACTGGCTAAATGTTATAGAATGTACTAGTAGGGGAAGTATAACGTGACCGATTTTTAATCTTAAGTCAACATTTAATAATCGTTTAGATTGTACGAAATTTTACTCTAACCCTTATGTGAGTGACAAAAAAAACACCTTCTTCAGAGTGACAGGGGTACCCGGGTACCCACATACAAATTGTATAGAATTTGGATATTTTTCTCATCGTACTGTACGTAAAATGGAAATAAAACGAAGCTTTTATATTTTGTGGAGTCAGAGTTGTCTATGTCCTGTTCTTAAGAAAGGCGACCCAAGTGTTTGTCCCAACTATCACGGTATTAGTCTTTTACCGCTTGCAAGGTTCTGTCGAATGAGTTATGTGACTAAAGCCCATCCTAGAGAACCTAATTTGACCTTATAAGTGTGGCTTTAGACAAAGTAGATCCACTTCCGACCAGATATTCACACTATGACAAATCCTGAAGAAGACCTAAGACACGCAGATAGATACATATCATCTGTTTATCGATTACAAAGCTGCATTCGACATTACGATACGATAGAAATTATTAGATGCTTTGGCTGAGTTTGGTATTCCTCGAAGCTGATACGACTTTGCGGGATGCAATTGACTGAGACGCTAAGAAAGCGATTTTATGACAAAGATCCAATTGTTCCAGATACTGATTTTACCTGTCTTGCTCTACAGCACAGAAACATGAGTAATGACACCAGCGGATCAATCTATTCTAGGAGAATAGATTATTGAATATATAACTATTATATTATAGTAATACTTATATATATGTCGATATAAAATAATATGAAAATTAATATTTAGTGTAATTATAATATATTTTTTTTTTAATTATAGTAAAATGAATTACGTTGATTTCTTAATTTAGCATTAGCATTGCAGTTTAAACAATAACCATATTATTTATGGCAAAATCTATATAATAATTATGTGGTTATATAGATTTTAAACTTTTATATATTTGTGTATTTATCAACGCTACAAACTAACTAATAAATGCCCTACTGTTGGCCGAAATGACAAAACATCAACACCAGATTATTCAATCGGAATCACACACTACGTACTTGACATAAAAATAGAATAAACGGAGAAATTTGTATAAAATTTGAATATTACTAATTGATACGATTTGTTTTTTTTTGTTTTTAAATAAGTTTTAAGTGATTCATTTTTGAGTCCTTATTTAACTCTTTTGTGAGTGACAGGGTACTCTTTTAATTTTCAAGTGAATATATTTAATGGATGCAGATGGATTGGAGTCTCAGTCTGTTATGTCCCATATACAAAAAAGGAGATCGTAGTGAATGTAAGAAGCACCGTGGAATAAGCCTAATACCAATTGCGTACAAGGTCCTTTCAAGCATATTGTGTGAACGTCTAAAGCCAATTGTAGAAAAACTAATTGGTCCATATCAGTGCGGCTTTAGACCTGGCAAATTTACGATGGATCAAATATTCACTCTACGACAAATCCTGGAAAAAACCCCTGAAAAGCAGATCGACACCTACCACCTCTTTGTCGACTACAAAGCTGCCTTCGACTCTCCGATAAGGAATAGGCTTTATGAGGCCATGTCTGAGTTTGGTATTCCTGCAAAGCTGATTCGACTTTGCAAATGTACCTTAGACAACACCAAATCCTCGGTTAAGATTGGTAAGGATCAGTCTGAACCATTCAACACGGAAAGAGGTCTCAGGCAGGGCGATAGCCTGTCCTGTACACTATTTAATATAGTTATGGAGAAGGTGTTGAGAAAGGCTGGTATCAACATGTCTGGCACCATATTCCACAAGAGCCACATGCCACTAGCCTATGCCGATGATATAGACATCATTGGCCGAAATCTGCAGGATGTTACTCCAATTTTCTCATCACTAGAAAAGGAGTCAGCAAAAATGATGATTTCGACGAACAAAGAGTCCTCTCAATGGGGACGCACCGTGAACGTTGACAATTATTGTTTTGAGGTAGTCGACGAATTTACCTACCTCGGATCTTCCGTCAACAAGAAAAATAATGTCAGCCAAGAAATTAAACGGAGAATAGTGCTAGCCAATAGATGTTTCTACGGACTTCGGCAGCACTTTAGTAACACCACCTTATCTCGGAATACTAAGAAACAGCTATACCAGGTGCTTATCTTACCTGTTCTGTGGTATGCTGCCGAATCATGGGTGCTTACTACAACGGACATACAATACTAAGAAACAGCTATACCAGGTGCTTATCTTACCTGTTCTGTGGTATGCTGCCGAATCATGGGTGCTTACTACAACGGACATACAAAACCTGGGAATATTCGAGAGAAAAGTACTCCGAAAAATATATGGACCTATCTGTGTCGAAGGCGAATTTCGACATCGGATGAACCATGAGCTGTATGAGCTTTACCACGACATCGACGTAGCTAAAAGATTCAGAATCCAACGACTTCGATGGCTGGGACATGTTGCCAGAATGGATGTAAATGCTCCAGCGAGAAACGTGTTTGAAGGTGAACCTGAAGGACGGCGCAGAGCAGGGAGACCCAAACTCCGTTGGAAGGACCAAGTGGTAGGCGATGTGCCATCATCTGGTAGGACTAACTGGAGAACACACGCAGAAGACCGAAGCGTGTGGAATTCTTTATTACTTCAGGCCTCAAATTTATGAACTACGTTTCGTAAATTGTAATTGACCACTTAAGTAAGATGGTTTACAAAGCTCATTCTTCGAAAAATGTCCTAATTTTTTGGAAAGATAAAAAAATAGATTTGAGCGCTAATAATTAAGCCTTGTGTGAGTGACAAAAAAACACCTTCTCCAGAGTGACAGGGGTACCCTGGTACCCACATACAAATTATATAGAATTTTGATATTTTTCTCATCGTACTGTACGTAAAATCGATATAAAAAAGCCACAAAAAATAAAAGCATAGTTTTTTTATCGATTTTACGTGCAGTACGATGAGAAATATATCAAAATTTTATGCAATTTGTAGGTGGGTACCCGGGTGCCCCTGTCACTCTAGAGAAGGTGTTTTTTTGTAACTCACATAAGGATTAAAAACAATAATGTATATATAAATAATGTAAGAGATTTGGCTTGAACAAAATACATGTGATAATGTTAATTAAAATCTTTAAGGTACAGAATAGTAGGACCGATGAACAGTAAACCAGTTAACGAGAATTCTATCGAGGTAGCCATTATTGGTCATTGATAATCATATAAGATATATTTCCAAGTTAACTGTGTTACGCACAACTTCCTATAAAATTCGATCTGTAAAATAACAAAAATAAATAGAGCACACAAATTAAAAAATAATACCTAAATATTGAAAAAATCGTATTCGTACATCATACATTTGAAATGGTGAAATATAGTATAAACGATAACTAGGTCCAACTTTGCTGTCTAAAATTTACCTCTTTTGCTTACAAATCACCCGTGTAGTGCGTTTTGAATGTCATAACTTAAAATTATGAAGTTTATTTTAAATATTACCCATTGCGTTTCATTGATCGTTACATACCGCTGGCACACAAAATGCACTTTCAACCAACTAAAATTTATGTACTTGAATTCAGGCACATAATAAATCAGACGTACATAGCGAATTATCGTTACTCAAGTCACGTTTAGTTTTATACATTTCCAATTGTAGTTTCACTGTATACGGTAACACTTACCTTAAAATTATTTATGTTATTGCTTGTGCAACGGATACGTTAGTTATAAAGTCTACAAAATTGCATTCAATTATGAGCTTCTTGAGATGGCATGGTACACATATTTACTCATGATTGAGATACTGATTTGACAGCCTTGGCTTGGAGCTTTACAAAGCAATTGTATGAAAGCAAAAAGAATGTAGTAGACATTTCTAGTCATAAAGATTATGATATGAAATCTTATGTCATTTAGTAGCATATTTGCAAATAATTTTAATCGGAAAAGAATGTATATAAAACGGGCTAAATTGATTCTTGTTGTAGCAGAGAAAACTGTGTCATAGTAGAAATGACTAAGCATTGAATATAAATTTCTTGGAGAAATTTTACAACCCATAAGTGAGGTATGGGATATCTTCTCTTATTGTTGTGAACGCTTTCTATTTTTATATTTACAACTTACGGCACCTACTTGTTTATCGACGATGCCAACGTCACTATTAGAGAGATTTTACTAGACATGCCGATTGACTCGACACTATACTGAAAGGGGGACGGCAATGAAAGAAAAATGTAAATTACTGGAGCCAGGAATCGAACCATGGATATCCCGCATGGTAGTGTTCTAACCATCATGTCACGACTGGTTTCATTTGAACACTATGGAATATTAATTATGGACTTACTACGAAGTTCCTTCCGACAATATCAACGCAAACTGTGTAGTAATAAGAAATGTTCCTCACGCTATTTAATTCTCAATTTGCTTCTTCTGTATGCAATTCCTCAGGGTAGCTATTGCAATAATAACTTTAGTTATTTTTTTGTCAGGATGTCTTTGCATTTTCTCTTAATTTTGCCCGCAGAAATCTACAATACACTAATGAAATTTTGTGCTTTGTATCGCAATCTGTGTAATCCTTTTAACATAAGACCCTGCAAACGATAAAAACTCCAGCATCCTCAGCATTTTTATACCCTTCACCATGCGCATGAACGGAGTGAAGGGTATATTCATTTTGTTCTTCCATTTGTAACGCCCATAAGGAGGCATGGTAGGTATGACAATATATATATATATATATAAATGATCAGCATCGAAATCTGAGTCGATTAAAAGGTGACCGTCTGTCCGTCTGTCCCCGCGATTACAGCCGCAGTTTAGGAGATATCGAGCTGAAATTTGGAATGCATACTTTTATCCTCAAAGCGGAGGTTAAGTTCTAAGATGAGCCCGATCGGTCAAAAACTACTCCCACCTCCCATACAAACTCCCCTTTTTTGGGGTCTATCCCTGCGATTACAGCCGTAGTTTAAGGGCAATCAAGCTGAAATTTTGTATGTGAGCTTCCCTACACTAAGCGGAGGTTGAGTGGTAAGATGAGACCGATCGGTAAAAAACTACTCCCACATCCCATACAAAATGCCTCTTTTTGGGGGTGTCCGTATGTCAGACCTTGCGATTACAGCAGCAATTTAAGAGCAATCAAGCTGAAATATTGTACGCAAGTTTTTCTGCCCTTAATGGAGGTTGAGTTCTAAGATGAGCCCGATCGGTCAACAACTATTCCCACCTCCCATACAAACTCCCCTTTTTTGGGGTCTGTCCCTGCGATTAAAGCCGTAGTTTAAGGGCAATCAAGCTGAAATTTTGTATGTGAGCTTCCCTACACTAAGCGGAGGTTAAGTGCTAACTACTCTCACCTCCCATACAAAATCCCTCTTTTTGGGGGTGTCCGTATGTCAGTCCCCGCGATTACAATAGTAATTTAAGAGAAATCAAGCCGAAATATTGTATGCAAGCTTTGCTGCCCTAAATGGAGGTTGAGTTTTAAGATGAGCCCGATCGGTCAAAAATTACTCCCATCTCCCATACAAACTCCCCTTTTTTGGGGTCTATCCCTACGATTACAGCTATAGTTTATGAGTAATCAAGCTAAAATTTTGTATGCAAGCTTTCCTACACTAAGCGAAGGTTGAGTAGTTAGATGAAACCGATCGGTCAAAAATTACTCTCACCTCCCATACAAAATCCCTCTTTTTGGGGGTGTCCGTATGTCAGTCCCCGCGATTACAATAGTAATTTAAGAGAAATCAAGCTGAAATATTGTATGAAAGCTTTTCTGCCCTAAGCGGAGGTTGAGTATTAAAATGAGAATAATCGGTCAAAAACTACTCTCACCTCCCATACAAACTCTCCCTTTTTTGGGTTTGTCCCTGCGATTGCAACCGTATTTTAATAGGTATATAGCTGACATTTTGTACGCAAGATTCAATATCTAAGCGGAGGCTACTTTTTAAGATAAGCAATATCGGTCAAAAACTACTCCCACCTCCCATTCAAACTACCTTTTTTGGGGTGTCCGCGTAACTGCCCCCCGATTATAGCCGTAGGTTAGAAAATATTAAGCTGAAATTGTATATGCAAGCTTTAATCCTATAATCGGAGCTTACGTTGTAAGATGAGCAATATCGGACGAATACTTCTCCCACCTTCCAATCAAATTCCCCCTTTTTGGGGGTGTCCGTCTGTATATCCCTATAGTTTATGAGCTTTCGTTTTGAAATTTGGTATGTAAGCTTGTGTCCAGGAGCAGAGGTTAAGTTCTGAGATAGGCATGATCGGATTTAAACTACTCCCACATCCCACACAAGCTAAAAGTAACGTACACTTCCCACCAACTCCCCTGTTTTGTGGTACAAAGTTTAATAAAAATATAGTTGTAGTACAAATAACCAGTTTTACCACCATTTTTACAAATGGTGAAGGGTATCTGAGCTTCGGCATAGCCGAAGATAAGCGCCTTACTAGTTTCCTTTGTATTTGACATTATGTTGTTTCACTTGAAACGAAGGCTATAAAATGAATGATAGCCTTAAGTCCTCAATTGACATTTGCTATACATAGAACGTCAACAACATCCAAATTTGTTGTAAGTTATCCATTTGCAAACGTTGTAATTTAGATGTATTTATATAACATAAGGTACAGCATATAAAATAAGTATTCAAACCAAGATACAAAAGAGGGCTGTGCACATTATATTTTGTCCCTACATGCTTGTTTAAATAAAGGAAATTGTTAAATTCTCCTCAATATTTATTAGAAATGTTTCTTCTGATATTTGGTAGAGAAAAATTGAAGATATTTTCCAATACTTATTAACAGTTACACACAGAACAATTTGCAGCAGTAACGTTTCATTTGATTGAACGTTTTTAAAAACACTAATTTTGTTTAACGAATATATCTTCAGAATTAATTTTATCATAACATTTTATTATTGTTTTAAGTAGGTAGTAGAAGAGGGTAATCTATCTATATGTATAATAGAAATATTCCGAAATATCTTCATTATAGTACTTCTTTTTAATTAATATTTCCATCATACGCAGGATTCTACTCCCATTTTACCTTGGCGCTCAGTGGCGTAGAATCCTTTGAAGTACTAACACACACAAAATAACCATTAGGCAAATGCAAACTCTTGTTAAGTTCATATGGTGTACAGATGTTTGGAGTAACTTTTACATTTATAAATATTTATTTTAGTCTCTAAAGAATATGCGTGTGGTGTTTGTAAACCAAATATGTGCGAATACCGTGTATAAAGCTATACACTTCTATGTAAATTAATTTAAAATCTCACCTTCTCTAAGAGCGGCGGTGCAACCAGCAGTGGTATCACCAAGGGCAACGTCAATATGACCGCTTTAGTTTTAAGGGCCATTGGAGGATACCATGTCCATATGTTGTATTTACACTCAATACCAAATTTAGCAAATATTTTCGTAGTTTCAAATCAATTTTAACCTTTCGCATGAACATATGAATCGTTCCGCGTCAAAGTAAAATAACACTTACATTACTAATTTTTGTATAACAAAATTTTAATTTTCTTTAATGATATTTTTTTCAATTATTTTCAAAAATAGGGAAAATGTTACGGTCTGTCTAACCCCTATGCCTTATGATCATCACCAACATGGGAATGACTATCATTTTTCGAACAACAATAGTCCCCATTTTTATTCTGAGTGATATAACATATTCCAAACATTTTTGCACTTCATCTCATATCGAGTATGGGGTTACTTCTATTGAGGTAATATACGGGCACGCGTTTGTCACCAAATCACAGAACTAGTATTAGTATCCTACCATCATGACAATGTAATAGCTTTATTTTGCCATAAATACGTAAGTGTGTTAATGTATTCAATCCCTTGAAACAAGGGACCACTCTATATGTATTTAAAATTAAAAATTAAAATTCATATGTCCTCTTTTTTAAAAATTTGGGAGTAACAGTTTTAATCGTGGGCAAAAATAACAATGTTATTCACGAGTTATTTACGAGTTCAACTCAACAACCTATCTCACTTTCATCGACTTTAAGAACGGTTTTCACGCCCTTGATCGGATAAAAATATTCTCTTGCAAACAAAGGGGAACGGCGATAAATTATTTCTCTAAAAAAAGAACAGTACAATAACTCAGAAAGACAGTGAGCGAACCCCCATTCTCTTTGCAACTTTTCTCGATGAAATAATGTCGACAATATCTGGTGGAACCAGGGGCCTGTAGTGGAGACTCAACGAACAACTTGAGAACCTGGATTATTCTGAAGTCATAGTCCTATTAGCGGCAATTTAAAACGGTCTGCGCATCAATTCACCCAAAACACAATGTCTATTATGACTATTAAATCCACACAAATTCCAACTTTCACTCTAAATAACATTCCATTTGAAAATGTTAACAACTTCTGCTGTCTGAGTAGCACAATATCATCGGAAGGCAGAGCAACACATGATGTAGACTCTCGCATTCTGAAAGCCGAATCAGATTTTTACGGTCTACGGAAGATATGGAATTCAAACAACATCTCTCCCAAAAAATATCCAAGTATATAAATCTTGTGTAAAAAGTGTCCAGCTCTATGGTTATAAGATATTATTTGTTAGCGAGAATATAAAACGAAAACTCCGAACATTCACCAATAGATGCCTACGAAACATTTTAAAAATATGTTGGCCAAGAGTAGTCACAAATGAACAACTATTTCAAACAGCGAGCTAAGAAATCATTGACATTCAAATCAAAGAAAATAAATACAAATTCCTGGCGCACACTCTTGGAAAACCGTACAGCAAATTTTTCACGAAACGCTGGAGTGGAAATATCAAGGGTCGAGGAAACGCAGAAGACCAAGAACAACCTGGAGGCACACAATACTGAACAAAACAGGGAAATCGTTCACAGACTGAGACAGCCTATGCCTGATGGAATTTGCTATATACTTGGCACGGAACAACCCATATGTAAGTATGCATGCCTTCTATACAACGAATCTTGAATCTAATAGCGGGTGCTAACTACATGTAGTTAACCAACAGTTGGTGATGCTAATATAATTAAATGTTTACAATTAGTAAATGGACGACACTACAACTGGTGATTGAAATATATTTCACATATACTGATACACAAACCGGTAATGGTACATACACAGTTTTCAAATTTAGTATACATGCAGTGATTAACAGTTGACAATTTCAAAATAAAGGGTAAATGTATCGTATTTGGGACAAATCATAGTCATACCAGCAGGAAAAGAATAAATGGGGAAAAATATCACAATCCTAGTTCAAGCGAATGAATCAATAAGAAAACGATTTAATTTGATGTTAAAAGTTACAATAACACGCTTTAACATAATGTAATTATATTAATATAATATAAATTATCATTTGCTATTTATTTATTTTGCGTTTCTCATATTGAGATCATATTCTATCACGAACAGAATATGATTCAGCCTGCATCTGCAATGAATTCTAAGTTTGCAATATTTCCATAACGACAGTTTTTTTTGGCCGAACATTTTTGGGATTCCTTTTTGATAAAAGTGAAAGTGAACCCGTCTTTATTGATTAAATTTCAGCAAAGAACCCCATTTTACACCGATCATGATCCCTACTTCCACTTACTATTTTGTTCGAAATAGTAGACTCTTCGTTCGTTAGACTCATTGCTTACAAAGCATTCACCGCCGTTCTGATTCACTTAAGTATTTCCTTTTACTAAAAATGTAAAAATGTGTACCCTTACACACTTTTATACGATTAGGTTAAGTTAAAATGTTGCAATAAATGCTAACTTTAGTTTCTCTTCAGGCCATATCATTACCTTGAATATATAATGTACTAGTGGACCCGGCAATGCTTCGCTATTGCTTAATTGTCGAATACCTATAATATGTTTGGCATGCCTACTTAAAGGGCTGAGCTTAAGCGTCGTTCTTGTACGCTCTGTAAACTATTCGTTATCCCAAGTTACTCCTTAACCTGATCAAACTAACAACGTCCCTCTAACCGATATTAAAACATACGTCAGCAAATGTATATCTATAGCACCAATTACTATCTGTATACAAATATTACTTTATATAGCCCTAAAAACATGTATATATTCATGGCTCATTTATAGTACTGACATCATTGTCAGTATTTCCCTTTAAATTTTTTCGACAAACTTTTTCTCACGACTTATTGCCAAAATTTTTGACAAAATAAATTGACGCAGTGTAAATAATCCATAAAATTGACTGACACAATTCTTCAATTCTAGCTATTTGCTTGCTACTTTTTGACAGAAATAAAAGTACTTTTTGATACAGTAAACATAATTTTTGACACAATTAAAAAACCTTTTGGTGCAATAATAGTAATTATTAGTAAATTTAAAATATTTTTTGGTACAATTAAGGTACTCTGTGATGCAACTAATTGTTCTTTTTGTGCACAATAAAAGTATCTTTCAATACAATAAAATCTACTTTTTCGCACCAATAAAGTACTCTTTGATACCTTAAATGTTTTTTTAACAATAATTGTACTTTTTTGTACACTAAATTGTACTATTTGGTACAATAAATGTACTTTTAGTACACTAAATAAATTTTTATTTTCTGTATATCAAATATTATCGTTTTAGGGCTAAATAAGTGTTATCACGCTCCCTCCGCCCACTGGTCCAAAATGTCATCTACATATTCATATTCGTGTTGTCGTGTACTATATAGGTATCTCTAGGGATAAAATACAGTTTTCCATGCCCACTCCGCCCACCGATCCAAAATATTAATTTCGTTTGTTAATTTATATGCTTGTAGTCGAATACTACCTGTATATTTCATTTTATGTCTCTAGGACTAAAATACAGTTTTGCCGCGCCCCCTTCCCCCAATAATGGAATATTAAAATATAGTCTACATATTCGTGTTGTAGTGTACTATCTGGGTGCTAGATTTTATCTCTCTAGGGCCTATATACAGTTTTGCCACGTCCACTCCTCCTACTGACCCAAAATTCAAAATTTGTTTGCATATTTATATTCGTGTTGTCGAATGCTATCTGTGTATTAAATTGTATCTCTCGAGGACTAAAATACTGTTTTACCACGCCCCCTTCGCCCACTCGCTCACTGATCGAATATTTAAATTCCGTCTGTATATTCATATTCGTATTGTCGAGTACTATTTGTATACCGAATTTTACTTCTGTGGAGCTAAAATACCGTTTGGTCACGCCCTATCCGCCAACTGATACAAAATTTAAATTTCGTCAGCATATTCATATTCGTGTAGCCGAGTACTATCTATGTACCAAATTTGATTACTCTAGGGCTAAAATACAGTTTTTTCACAACCCCCTCATGTTGCCGAGCACTATCTGTGTATCAAATTTTATCTCTCTAGCTCTAAAAATATGTTTTGCCACGCCCACTATGCCCATCGGATCCAAAAATAAAATTTCGTCTGAATCTTCATATTCGCGTTGTTTAGTACTATCTGGGTATCAAATTGTATATATCTAGCTCTAAAAAAAAATTTTGCCACGCCCACTCCGCCCATTTGCCCAAAATTAAAATTTAGTCAGCAAATTCAAATTCGTGTTGTCGAGCACTATCAGGGTATCAGATTGTATCTATCTAGCTCTAAAAAAAAGTTTTGCCACGCCCACTCCGCCAACTGGTCCAAAATAACAATTTCGTCAGCATATTCATATACGTGTTGTCGAGTACTATCTGGGTATCAAATTTTATATCTCTAGCTCTAAAAAATGTTTTGCCACGCCCACTCCGCCCATTGGGTCCAAAATTTAAATTTCGTCTGCATATTCATATTCGTGTTGTTGAGTACTGTCTGGGTATCAAATTTATCTCTCTAGCTCTAAAAAAAAGTTTTGCCACGCCCACTCCGCCCATAGGGTAAAAAATTACAAAATATACAGCCTATAGTAATTTCCATATAGTACACTAACTGTCTTCCAAATTTCATTGAAATCGGTTCAACCGTTCAGGCGTGATTGAGCAACAAACATACAAACAAACAAACAAACAAACAGACAGACATTCACATTTATAATATTAATAGGTTTGTCGAATACTGTCCTTGTATCAAATTGTATCTTCCTAGCTCTAAAAAATATGTTTTGCCATGCCCACTTCGCCCACTGGTTCAAAATTAAAATTTCGTCCGCATATTCATATTTGTATTGCCGAGTATTATGTGTGTATCAAATTTTATCTCCCTAGCTCTAAAAACATGTTTTGCCACGCCCACTCCGCTCACTGGTTCAAAATTAAATTTTCGTCTGCATATTCATATTCGTGTTGCCGAGTACTATCTGTGTATCAAATTTTATCTCCCTAGCTCTAAAAATATGTTTTGCCATGCCCACTCCTCCCACTGGTTCAAAATTAAAATTTCGTCCTCATATTCATATTCGTGTTGCCGAGTACTATCTGTGTATCAAATTTCATCACCCTAGCTCAAAAAATTTGTTTTGCCACGCCCACTCCGCCCATAGGATAAAAAATTACTAAATATATAGCCTATACTAATTTCCATATAGTACACTAACTGTCTTCCAAATTTCATTGAAATCAGTTCAGCCGTTTAGGCGTGATTGAGCAACAAACAAACAAACAAACAAACAGACAGACATTCACATTTATAATATTAATAGGATAAGTATAATGCCATTAGACATATTCTTATAGATACATGTCAAGTGCAATGTTCTTTTACGTACACACATGCAAACATACCTTGTGTTGCATGCATTGCATTCTACTTATTAGTTCTTTACTGTGGTCTAAATGCATCTGGCAAATATCAAATTGCATTTTGTTATGTTCAAAGTAATGTTATTATCGCTCTGTTAAGCACAACGAAAGCGGAAGCTCATGATTTCTGTGCACTGAATAAAGTATACAAATAATGATACGTTTGTGTTTCGTCTGGTAGATGTTGTCAGTCGCACGTACCGATAACATTATTAACTTTTGAATTATTATTGATATGCCAATGAAGTAGCTAGATTTATATAATCAAAGCTGAATTAAATTATATATGAAGAGTTCAATTACTTGACGAAGCTATCGGTATGTGTGATTTTAAAGCAAATGATTTAAATTTGTGATTTTCTGGTTTAATGAAAGGTGAAGTGCTGATAGCCTTCTGCAAGTGTGTATGTTTTTGTATATTCTCTTTAGAAATAAAAAAACGAATCCGAATCGAAAGAAATGCATTTGAATACAATTTATTAGGAGTCTGTTTTTCAATTCTTACAAGTCTCCAAAAAAAGTTTTTATTATGTATTATTATATGTTAATTTTTATCTCCTATTCTGTAAAGTGGGACCGGCCGTGGCATAGTGGTTAGAACACGCGACTACCATGCGGGAGATCGCAGGTTCAAACCTGGCTCCAGTCATCTTAAAAAAGAAAAAAATAAATAACATTTTCTTTCATTGTCGGCTCCCCTCGAATGTTGTTTGACAGCAACTTCGCAGTATTAAGCGTCGATTCAATCGTCGTGTCTAGTAAGAGCTTCTCTCAAAACAGTGACGTTCGCATTCGTCGATAAATAAGTAGGTGCCGTTAGTTGTGAATCTAAAAATAGAAAGCGTGTTAATTCACAACAACGCGAGAAGCTATCCCATACCTCATTCATGGGGTGCAAAGGGAAATTAAGTTTTTTTTTTTTTTTATTCTGTAAAATAAAAACAAAATGTTTTTAAAGTTGTACAAATTGAATATAAGATTGGGATGAGGGAATATTAGATTACAGCTAAAATGAAATTCTCATAAAGAAACTTGAAATTTGTTCAATGACTTTTTATTTTCCATTTAATTTTTTTCCTTTTCACTCCTTAAGAGATAAACTTTACGCGATGTCTACAGCGTGAATATGAATTGGTTCCGCTATCACTTCTAGTTTATTGTGACAATCATTTATAACAATTTGTTAAGATGTCAAAACAAAGACGCGCTCATATGCTTTTTCTAGAATTCATAAAGCTTCCTCGTACTTGTTATCATTCATATTGTTGTACAGTTTATCTGTTCATGGTTATCATTTTCAATAGTGGTTAGACAGCTACATGCGTCTCAATGGATAAACATATATATTGTGTAGTCCGTAATTCGCTTTATGTACGTATGTGTGAGTTTGTAGGTTTGAAGAAAAAATAAGAAATATGTGAATGCATGTCTTTGTGTATAACATTAGTATTAGCCACCACATGTATCAGAGAACTAAAGCAAATGTCTTATGTTAATATTAGTTCAGGCACAGCCACTGCTGGTTTCTTTACATAGGCATTGGGAACAAGTTAACTTCTACATTTTGCTACTTTGGTTATGGTTTAAGTGAGACCAGTATGTGATTTAGCCAAAAGATGCCATTTAAATCACATTTGTGTATGAATTTGGAAAACCATTATATAGTTTATATGATCAACTGTACTGGCATACTTTAGTGAAGTGGTCATTAATCATCAATATAAATGAGAAAATGGAATTAATTTTGTATATCATACATTAGGAAAATGAAGGTAAATGATTGGTCAAGTATGTATTGAATGCTGCAATGAGATTTTGTGACATTAAATTATCGTATACATATTTAGAACATTTTAGACAACAATTGTTCACAATACAAATGGAGTAGGATATGGATAACCTTATGTAGGATTACTACATCGAATGCTTTTTCACATGAAACTAGAATATAAGACCATATTACAGGAGAATAACATATTCCAGAGAAATGTGTTTGGTATATATTTGTAATGGGTAGGTCTCAAAGATTATGCTGGTATATACAACATACAGGAAAGAATTCTAAGAATCTCTTTCAAATTCGTGTTTTTATGGCTGGCAGCTATAGAAGATGCCATAGTGGTCCTGTGTATCCCTCTCCCTGTCCCGAGCGTCCGATGTTATAATTTTCGGGCAGCTATCGCCACGAGTATGGTGGTAGTGTTGCACCTCAGTAACTTGTTTTATAACCTCCATCCCCACAATTTTAGTAGACTTATTCCTTTTTGATTCAAGTATTACATATTTTTTCTACATAGAAATGATTATTGCACACATAAATGTTACAATTTATACATTTTGTATTGTTCTTAGTACTGTTAGACTTATTTTTATCTTCATGCTGGTTATGTTATGTAGCTTCCTGGCGACAGTATCATAAAGGGTGGTTACATTGTAAGGACCGATTTTGAATGTAAACCACACCTAAACATCAAGTTCTTTTTTGCATTTCAATTGACATTTCTCAATTTTAGACTAACTCAATTTGAACCATGGAAAGATACACTTCGTGATTTTTTCGGTCAATTTAATCTTCTAAATGTGCGTACAATCGGAAAAATCGTACAAAAATTTGGGCAAACCGGGTCTGTAGGTGATGTGAAAACACCAGTGCATGCGCGTACAGATCGAACTGCAGAAAATATTGCTGCTGTTCGCGATAGTGCGGCTGAAGAGCCGTCCACCACAACTCCTCGTTGTGCCCAACAATTGCACCTCTCACTCCGATCGTTGATGAACATTATGTTTAAAGACTTGCATTTACACGATTATAAGGTGTTATTGACTCAAGAACTAAAACCTCTTGACCATTCCAAACGTCGTCAATGGTCAGAATTTTTGAAGAAAATCATCTTCAGTGATGATGCATATTTTCACATCAGTGGATTCGTCAATAAGCAGAATTGCCCTATTTGGGCGAATGATAATCCAAGATTGATTGTCGAAAAACCAATGCACCCACAAAGATTGATTGTTTGGTGCGGTTTTTGGGATGGTGGCATCATCGAGCCTATTTTTTTCCAAAATGAGGCCAGTCAGGCAGTTACTGTGAATGGTGTTCGCTATCGTGAGATGATAAAGAACTTTGTATGCCCGAATTGGAAGATATGGATATGGACGATATGTGGTTTCAACAGGACGATGCCACATGCCAAACAGACAAGGAAACAATGGCACTTTTTCGCGACAAGTTCAATGGCCGTGTTATCTCACGTCATATGATTTGACACCATTGGACTTCTTTCTTTGGGGTTATTTGAAAGAAAAGGTGTACGACTATAAGAAAATTCGACACATTAACGGCATAAAATGTCAATTATGACTCAGCGTCATCGAAAATTTGGACCACCCGATGGAGGTGTGCCGCCGAGGTCGAGGCGGCCATACATGATTGAACCATACCAATATTATCAAAATAAAAAGAAATTACAATAATTTCCTAAATAATTTGTGTTTTACTCAAAATCAACATCGGCCGTTCAAATGTAACCCTTTATAACTGGGTCTTACGCTGCTGCTTTGTATCTTCTAAAATATGAAATCCCGGTTCTTCGAAAAAAAAACGTCTTATTATTTGATTTTTACCACTCGGGACTTATAACGAAAGCGTTGCATTGCGAAGACTACGAATATTTGTGAATAAAGCGGTACACGGATTTTGGAGGTAATTTTACGTAAGAATCAGTAGCAATAGCGTCGCAGTCCATTTTCATGCCGAGCAGTTTTATTAGCCCTTTTATCCCACAAAACTTTTATAAGTGCTAAATTTTCTCAGTCTCGCCGATCCGCCCTATCTGCTTCATCGTTGAATTAAAGAACTCTGTTTTGGAACCCGCGCAGCGACATTGTTGCTTAAAAATTGCTCTTCCTTTGACGTCTTCCCGTTAACATTCCATTGCTTCACCACACGAACAATAAATGCCAGCTAATAACATTCATATTAAATTAGTCCTGGAGAAGTTGTAATTATTTTTTTATCCTATTTCCTACTAATTAATGAGGTGCCACATTTATTGGATCTTAGAAAGAAAACCAGAAGGGGGTCTTCTTATTAATTACGCTGCAAAAGAACAATACTTTCTCCCTCGGATATTCAATATATATCACCAATGTATATCACCAATATATATCACCAATATATATCACCGATATATATCGCTAATATGTATACCACAATATATGAAATCTCGAAATCTTCAAGAGACCTTCTATTCATATACCACTCTGTGGAACAATGTAGGAAGATACGTGTACCTAACTTTAAAAATGCGGCCTTGATTGACTTTAGATAACTAACGTGTTATAAATTACCTTTTGTGTACTTTTTCCTTTTTATCGGACGCAAACAAATATTTATTTTTTCATATTTATTGTTAGAAGCAACTACGCACGCACAAAACCGAATATGCACTTTCGAATGTCGAAAGCTGCAGAATATTCATTAATAAAGATCAAATTTGACCAAATACAGGATTAGGGTTAAGTTGCCTCGCTAGTGGCATGCGTGTAGGTATTAAGGTCAACAATGTTTTTACATAAACACTAAAACGCGTATGGAGGTGGTGTAGGCTCTGAGTGACAATCATATATGGTGATACTGGTAGTATAGTTGAGCGGTATTCGATATCAAAGAGGATTATATCCTGCACGCAGCAGTTTTCGTAGGTTAGCCCTATCTGGAGTGCTTTCGGGGAGTAACGCACTGCGTACCCAAACGAACCAGGGGTGTATTGCTTGCCTGTTACGCATTGGCAAAAGGCGGTAGTCAAAATGTATTACCAGCTCCAATCTAGAAGTTGACAGACGGTAACATGGGAGGCCAAGTTTCCTAAGGTAGCTTGCTGCCTGTCTGGCCGTTTTTGATTCCGATTTAGTTTGTCGAACCACGTAATGGCTGTTGTAAAGTTCAAAGTTACGCTAGCAAAAAACCAATTTGTAACTTGCTCGAGTTATGAATTCGTGTATCCCGCTGTACTGTACTGCTTTTGATTTTTTAATTGTGAAATGGTTCAATGTGACGTTGCTGTCATAATACATAAAGAAAGTGAGTAGATTCGAAATGATAACAAGGGTGTAGCTAATACCCCACTAAAGTAGGTACATTGATTGGTTATTCACATTATATGGTAAGAGCCGTTTACTAAATACGACAAATATTCACTGTTCAATATTTATGACTGTTAATCGACTGGTATAAACAAAACAAGACTAAGAGTGCTTATTCAAAAACAAAAATAAAATCACATTGACCTCGTGCTTAATTTTTTAAAACTTGGGACCTTATTCTACAGTAAACTATATAAATAAATTTCTTGAATTCAAACACATTCTTATGTCATACAGTACCATATTCGTCGCCTACAAATTAATCCATATACTTTAGAAACCATTTTAGATCTAGTTTTACAATAAAATTTCAATTACCAAAATGTCTGATTTACATATAGTAATAATATTAGTTGTATGTATTTCGTTAAAGCTTAGCTTTTTTCAGAGAGTCGCTTTCAATAGCTAATAATACTATCATTGTTCCCTTATTGCGAATATTATACAGTTATCTAGAGACCGATTAAATGGCTTTATCTAATACAGAATGTTTGCTACTTATTATTTACTAGCGAACTTAATCCAATTTATCCCATATTTTTTTCATTATTTGACATTTGTACATAATCATTTTACAAATCTAAATAAATTTTGTATGCCAAAAACTGGTAATAATACTACATTTTGCATGTTTTTGGCATATGTACATTTCAAATGTGTTTTGTATGATGTATGCAGTATTTTATTCATATTTGCAAGCCGCGATTTAATAAATTGACTTCCACTTATTATTAGCTATTGATATGATATACAAAATTAATCTAAATAAAAATTCCCATAAATCGCCCTTAGTCTAACATTTCAATGTTTCTAAATTCATACAACAGGATAGTAATTTTTCATTATTTAATATTTGTTTTCTGTCATGCATCAAATCCTCAAATTTCATTCAGCTTACAAGCCTAATAGTTTATAATTAATGTATGCAAAATTTTTGCAAGAAAAACCTACAAAGTAATTATTATAAATCCTATTTGAGCAACTGGAAACATATTTATCAAAACAAAACACATTACAAAATTAAAAATCTAATTCCAATATGAATAAGCTATGTAATGTTATTTGTATGTATATGTCGCATAATGCGTAACATAATTACCCAAACATTATAAAGGATTACCGAAATGTTTACACACATCGGATGTATAATATCATGTAGATGAATTGCTCTCATTTCTATGTTCAAAAGAGTATATAGATGTGTGTGTATGTGAACATAAATGAGTATGAATTTTAGGAAAGTTTGTAGCTGATATTAAAAATAGAATTTAAATGACAATTTAAATGTAAATTTCAGTAAAATGGAAAGCTGCATTCTAAACTACTACTTGAAAAGTACAAACTAAATAAATTGTAAGTACGCACACCCTTTTGTTCCTGAATATATATATTTTGTGTAGTTCTTTTTGCATATAGTTGCATATTCATAACTAATGTTAAGTCGTAGTAAAATTTATTTAAAAAAATTGGGCTAAATATACAATTCTATGTTTAATATATCTATAATATTTTTTATGTCATTATTAACACTCCACATTGTTGAATTCTGCATGTATTAAGCCTAAAAATAATCTAGTATTATTGCCAGAAAAACTTGTAACATTGTCCTTAAATTCGATGAAATTCATTTCAAGTAAATTTAAAATAATCACGCAGAATTAAATTAAAAACCATTTGTTTTTAACAGATATATAACTTTATACAAAACCAGTTACTGCTGTTAATACTAGTTTTTATAGAATAGTGTGGCCCTTACATGAGAAAAATCGTATATTATGTAACATAAAAAATAATATACGAAAAAATATCTTTTGGGTCATAAGGGAGATTTTTTGAATTAGTCAATTTCGTTGTTTTGTAAAACTTGAGAAAATCCGAACGATTTTGCATTAAAAGAAGTCTACTTAGCCTGTTTTAGAAGGAAATATTTGTTGATTACAGATATATGCTAGGTGTTAGATTAGTTTGGCAGCCGCCTTTAGCATAATTTACTTGGGTCCTAGTAAAAAATTTTATTAAATTTTCGCACCAATTGTTCTCTATTCGGTTAACATTGCTCTCAACGCCATAGGGTTGCTCTGTTAATCCGCAGATGGCGTACTGATAGACAGGTATTGTCCATAAGTGCGCGATGACCAAACTTCTCATATCACAGGTCATTAAAAGCAGGCCAGTGACGTTTAAGATGCTCCGTCGTCTCCTCTTCTTTCTAATCGTTGAAGCTTTTACAAAAATCGTTGTAGAGAAGTTTTAACCTCTTAACATGTTTGCCAAACGGTCAGTGACTGGTTACTACAGCCCTGATGTTACTTATACCGTGTCTTTTCTACATATATACTTGGTAGGCTAAATCTGTTTTGTTGCTGTGCAACTTTGTTCTATCAATAATCTTTCCTAAGCAATAAGGTTCAGTTATTCCTTAATAAGCCGTTTCCACCATTGTCGCCGTATAAGTCCCAGTTGAATGTCTCGCTATCTACTCAAGAGACGACCGGCAGTAACGAAAAGTGGTGTTCACGTTCCCCAGAGATCTGATAGCCGTTTTACTATCAGTAAGTAGATGAATATTACCGCCCAATATCCTATGATACTGAATTTGACCCACTGATATTTTAATGGCTGCTATTTCGGCCTGAAAAGGATCAGTATCTGGTAGAGTTGGATCTTCGTTCGTCGAGAGAGGGTATTGTGATTAAATCGATAACTTAGCTCAAACTAGAAGCGGTTTGCAATCAATACTTGTTTCTTAATTTTCATGCTAATGTTATTATATTTGTTTACGGCGGTGTCAAGGTCGAAGTTATAGTTTTCAAAGCTCACCCAAACGAGTAGACTATTTGGTCGTTAAATAAATAACATTATTTTGTCTTCTTTTATCACCAAACCCACTTCTGTCGACTGCTTCTTAATGCTAAAAAGTCAGCATTAACATCCCACAATCCACGACCAAGGATATTTATATGACCATTATTAAAGGTGGATCCAGGCGTGTTTACTGCAGCTTATCGCATGATTATCTCTATTGAGATGTTAAAGAGATCGCATGACAAACTATCTTCTTGTCTGAACCCTCGCTTCGCTGAAAGTGACTCATCAGATTTTTATACCATCACCCTTAGGGATGAGGGTATATATCATTTGATACGAAAAAAAGTGTAACGCATTAAAGGAGACGAGTTAGACCCCAAGTATCTTAAGACCAAATTCGTTTCAGAACTTTTTAAGAAGAATGAGCTATGTCCGTCTGTCTGGCTGGCTGGCTGGCTGGCTGGCTGGCTGGCTGGATGGCTGGTCAGCAGGATAACTCGAGTAAACCTTAACGGATCGGTATGAAAATTTACCAGTATCAATATTTTCAAAACGAACTTATGGGATTGTAAATGGGCTGAATAGCCCCACCCGTTCTGGTACCTCCCATACAAAATTACCTATTTTTGGAAAATTAATATTTCTTCCATAACTTCCAAACTGACAACCGGAGGATGTTTGAATTTGGTCAGTTTATTTATCTTGCAAAAGTAGACTAACCCTAAGAAAACCGAAACCTTTGCCCCACCCATTCTGGTACCTCCCATACAAATGACCGAATTGACCCTTATAGTTTTACATACATATCTTTTTTGCAAGTAAACTGAGATCACTCAAATTGCGTATGATGTTTGCTTATAAATATTAGACTCAGGTATGAATATGGACTATATCGGTTCACGCCTTCTGGTACCTCCCATACAAAATGACCTATTTTTGGAAATTATATATTTCTCCAATAACTTAAAAACAGTCACTTGGGGGGTTATGAACATTGATCGATAAATTAATGTTGTGATAAGAGGCGAAACCTCGGAGAGCCTAACTATTTGATACACCCCTTCTGGTACCTCCCATACAAATGACCGAATTGACCCTTATAATTTTACATACATATCTTTTTTGTAAGTAAACTGAGATCACTCAAATTTTGCGTATGATGTTTGCTTATACATATTAGACTCAGGTATGAATATGGACTATATCGGTTCACGCCTTCTGGTACCTCCCATACAAAATGACCTATTTTTGGAAATTATATATTTCTCCAATAACTTAAAAACAATCACTTGGGGGGTTATGAACATTGATCGATAAATTAATGTTGTGATAGGAGGCGAAACCTCGGAGAGCCTAACAATTTGACACACCCCTTCTGGTACCTCCCATACAAATGACCGAACTCACCCCCCATAGTATTACAAACATACCTTTTTTCTAAGTACATTAAATTCAGTCAAATTATGAGTAATTTGTACGCTTATGAAAATATGAATCAGGAGTGAATATGGACTATATCGGGTTACCCCTTCTGGTACCTCCCATACAAAATTACCTATTTTTGGAAAATTAATAATTTACCCATAACTTCCAAACGGACATTTGAGGGGTAATGAAAATTAAACGGTTAATTTATATTGTGATAGGAGGCGAAACCTCAGAAAACCTAACTATTTGACACACCCCTTCTGGTACCTCCCACACAAAGTACCGACCTCACCCCTATAGTCTTACATACATATCTTTTTTGACTGAATTCAGTCAAATTATTCGTAAGTTGTACGTAAGTTGTACGTACCCTTGCGGTACCCCCTATCAAAATTAATTTTTTTTGGAAAAATTAATATTTCTCACATAAATTCCAAACCGCCACCTATACCCCCTACACAAATAAGTAAAGTTTTGGACGATTTTGCACCACAAGCAGGGGAAAAAATATACATAAGTAATTTTATTTTAATTAAAAATCTATTCATTTCAATAACTCAAGACTTCAACAATATCTTATATTGGGTGATGGTATTTATCAGTCAGTTTACCTGACTGAAATTTCTGTACTGGTTTTCTTTTTGGTATCGCTAACTCAGCCATAGCATTGAGTCTGATAAATGCAACTTTGCAGTCCATTAACAGAAGGTAAGTATCGATTTGCATTTCTTAAGAATTTTCGATAATATGTCATAGTGTGAATATCTGGTCGGTCGTTAATTTACTATGTTTAAAGCCAGACTGATAACATCCATTCAGGTTGACTGTGAAAGGCTTATATCTTTTACATAACGCGCTTGACAGGACGTTGTATGCGACGGATAAAAGGCTGATACAGCGTTTGTTGGTGCAAACACTAGGTTTGGCTTTTCTAAAGCACAGGACATAGACCATTTTGATATCAATCAACGGTCATGCATTCATTCAGCCAAATCGTGTTTATGAGCTAGTTTGCTAGTTAGCTGAGTACGAAAATGTTTCCTACATATTTGCAAACAAATTTGAGTGTCCGTGACCAGATTTTAATCTCTGTCTTTGCAGGTGGAGTTCCTAATACAATAACCTTAGCTTTTTACCTTTTAGTAGAACTTTCGGGCATCACCTTCATCCCTGTTTCGATATCCTGGCTCTGTTTTTTTTTAGTTTCGTAGGCGTTTCGTCTCTCTCTTCTTCTCGTTATATCGTTCCTTCGCAGAATGCTCTACCAGTGGCTGCAGTTTTGCCTTGTATTTTGCATCTATTACCTCAAACAAAACGCGATATTCCTCATGAAAAGACAAGAAAAGAGTGGCTTTTCATATTCCACCATTGTCGTTGCGGCGAAACTTCAGAATTTGGGGCATTTGTTTGCAGTAATTAGAAGAGTTGGTTGGAAAAGGCATTGACTATATCGGTGGTATGCAGCTTTGCGCTGTCAAGCTTCCTTTTGGCACTCTTAAATCGCTTGCGTACCTTAGATGCAACTAGGTGGTGGTCCGAGCCAACATTCACACGTCCATAACACTTGAGACATGCCTTACATCAGCAACCACCAATGAACTTAGTCTCTTATTTTTCGATCCTTGTATTTTCTTTACTTGCTTTCTTAATATTTTTTAATTTAGTTCAGTAGGGTTTGCCAACGTCACGAAGAGAGCTACTGTGTCATGTACATAACCAACTATAAAACTCGAAGAAGATCTAAAGCTTTTGATTGAGGTAAAAAACGTATGTGAAATTCCTTTAATCTGGCGTAAAATTAAGCACTGGTTCTTCGTAAGTCTACGAATAGTGGTCACTCTAAGTTTAATTTTTTAAATGCCACGTTTTGTTTACAAATACATTCTGCGGCAAATTTGTAAAAAAAATATAAACTGGAACAAAAAACACAAACCATCCTTTTGTATGCAACAATAAAACAATGCAGAATGTTTAGGGCTTTACTCTCTTCCTGACAGTTGAATGTTGATTGTATATGGGGTGTTAGAGAGATGCCTGACAACTTCTATGTTTTCATTATCATTGAACTATACTGAAATCAGTAGGGAAATGCATAAGGCAAAAAACCAAAGCAAAGCTATATACTTTAACCCTAGACGGCTAATCTTCGTCGATTCGACGAACATTGTTGCTTTTTTTCAAATATCTCTCTTATTTTTCACAATATTCTATTGCCTTTTGCAATAGCGTTAGTTTGTGATGTTTTCTTCAAGCTATGCTGGTATATGACAGCATTAGTTAAGCGTGACTGTTATATTTTTGCAATAAACAAAAACTCGCGTCGTCGGAACGACGAAGGTTACCTTTTGTGTGAGTTTTTGCTCTTGCAAAAAAGTCACCAAATCAAAAAATATTAAGATTTTTTTAATTAAAATATTTAAAATATCGGAATTACCAGATGATTTAATTGAAAATTGTGAAAATGCTCCTGAAGACTCCAATTGCGATTCAATGATCGAAGAGCAAATTGAAAAATATGTCGAGGAAGATGTATTTTTGCATGCGGAGGAGTACGACAGCGATGACGATATTATACCAGATTCGGGTGATGAAAATAATCGTGAGACTTTAAACTTGTTCCGAAATTAGTAATAATGTGTAAAAAAAACAATTCGTGGGAAACAAATAAAATTTTTGGTCCACTAAAAACAAAATGATTTAAGTCGTGGAATAAATATATTGCATCAAAGGTGAGAACCGACTAGTGAAGCAATTGGTCGAACTAACACCTTATCGTACTTCTAACAATTCGAATGCGATGATATTTCGAACGAAATTTTAAATTAGTAGAATGTTGAAATTGAGAATCCCGTTCAACGACACGAGTTTTTGAATAAATAAAATTCTGGCCTTTTTGAGCCTCTTCAATTAACAATAGAAGAAAAAAATTCTAAAAACAACTATTTATGAAATTGTCGAATGTTAAAAACGAAAAAGAAGACAAAAAATACGCTAATTTTGTAAAAATTGTTCTTGGAAAAAAGAAAAATGCAAAAGATTCTTTGTTATACCTGTATGTGGGAAGCACAAATTCTAACTTGTGCCTACTATACAAAAAAATAATATTTTGAAGAGTTTTTTGTTTTAATTGATAAAATTAAATGTATTGTAAATTTTTTTTGCACAAGTTGAGATGCCATTTCTATTTTATTTTATACTAAAGAACTATTTAAATACTAGTATCTACTTGAGACCAAAAAAATGGGATGAAAAGAAACATGCTCGAAAATAAACCAAATAGCTTTAAAAATATACAGTTTTTGTATTTTCTTCTTCGCTAGAGTCTGTAATTGATTATATATGATGTTTCGGACTGGTACGCTAGATTTTTTGCTAAGAATTTCCAAGTGAAATAGGACTTCGTGGATTCGACGAAATTACCCTTAGTGTGTGTAGGGTAGCCAGACGTACTGTTTTTAGCAGTACATGTACTGTTTTATTGTTAATGTACTGTTTTATGCACAACACGTAAAACAGTACGCAAAAGTACTGTTTTTCAAACCTTTTACTGATTTTGTACTGTTTTTTATTTTACTGATTTTTTATATAACAATCCATTTCAATATTTGATAAAACATGTTTGGTATAGCCGAAGATAATATAAAACACTCTACCATAGTAAACACATAGTTTGTTTACAACATCGTTTTTGTTTTGGATGTATACAATTTTCAAAATATGTTTGAAAATTACATTCTAACATCGCGGTAAGATAAATACATTTATATCCACACACTTAGGTATAAGGGTATATATCATACTAGCTGACCCGGCAAACGTTGTTCTGCCATACAACTTCGGACCCGGCAAACTTCGTCTCACTTCTAAGGTAACGCTTTCATATAAGTTCCAGGGTAAAAGTAACACACAATGTGTTTTATTTGAATTTAATCGAAATCAGTGAAGAGCGATCTGATAAACAATGTACAAAAAAAAAACAATAAAGATGGTGTGCCGCAGGGAAAAGCAGGGAAATTTGAGACTGATCCCGATCCCGCAAAAGCTTATCAAATGGGGAGTTGAATTTGGATCGGAAGATCGGTAAGAATAATATGAATTCGTGGGATAAGGACTTCCTCTCCATTGGATTTGTCCTTGACGAACGTCGCTTTAATGACATTGATCATCAGTTTCTTGACGGACAACCACGTACCGTTGCACAATTTCGGATGATTCAGATTCCGAAAAATGCTTATGATCGATCCCACCTTCAGATGTAAATTATGCGGCTGAATTCCCGGCACATCGAGGGAGTTAAAAAATCAGTCGGACAGTCGATCGCCTCATTCTCGTTGGTCACGCTATAAACGGATTTTTTGAATGCAGTTCTCCATCGATTCGACTTTTAATAATAACATTCGAACTACCGACGTCCTTATTCTCGCCGGTAGTATGGCCCGCTCACTAATCCAATCTAGATTTTTATAATTTTGTGCAATGCCGGGAAAACTCCTTCGACGATGTAAACTCGCACAAAATTTCCGGGAACGCCTTCAATCCAGTTGAAACATCAACAGGTATTTGGCAATTACCAAACGCCAATAGCTGCCTTGAAAATTCAGTAGCCAATGGGTCGTTTTGCAACATGACTCTCATGATCTTGCCAATTTCAACTCCATGACATGCCGCCCCAAAGACGACGATTTCAGGCATGAATTAATCTTATAAGCAGCAGTAAATTTTGGGATGACGGGAAGCGTATGACGAAAATCTCCAGGCAGCAATATCATAGCCCCACCAAACCGTCTCGAATCACCTCGTAAATCCTTTATCGTTCGGTCAACTGCCTCCAAAGCTCGTTTATGCGCCATCGTGCATTAATCACAAATTTTTGCATTCTCACAACAATTTCGCTGCAAGCTGGCTTGTCAACCGTTAGAAGATTAAACAGCTTCGAAGCAGAATGTGCAGTTTGACAGCTTTTTAACAATGTGGGAGCAATACCAGGGGATGTAACAGCTAACGAAATTTGCGATCTTGACCGAATTGTTGCCAGAATCAAAGAAATGACGAATGTCTTGCCTGTCGCACCGGGTACATCGAGCGAATCGTACACGTTCGTTTGCTCGGCATTCAACGGCGGCACATTTGTTCGGACTCTTTCAGTCAGCACATCTCGATCAAAGTCTTGATCTCGTTGCAATTCGCGATTGAATGCATCGTGCATCGAACGATTTGGCGCTGGTGTTCCCAATTTCGACAGTAGACTGCCGCACATTTCTTCGATCTGAAGTCAATTTCATAATTGAAATTCGAGGTTATCGTTCGAACTCTGTGCGAAATGTCGTCAACCATCTCGTCCTCGGCAGATGACACGTTGCTATGATGACCGCAAACAATGTAGAATTTGATTCGCTGGAGCAGAAACAGTTGCTTCCCAATGCGTATCGTTTTCGAGCAAGTGCAAACGTTGGCGAGCTTCTCTGATTGAAACGAATAAAATTTAGACGCTCCGTTTTGACCATGACGTACATGTCAACGCAGTACTGTTGAAATAACCAGCGATATCTTAACAGATGATTGTCAACGTCTTGCCAAACCATCAATCGATATGCATAAGAATAATGACTTGTAAACAAACCTTTCATTATACAGGTGACAGCCATCCTTTCCACGATAGAACATCAAGAGTATTGAAGTGCATCATATGACCGATGAATCTCTTACACGTTCCTCAGTTGTGCACCATCCCGACTCTTAAGAACAATATCGCGTGATTTCACATTCTTCCCACCAATCACCACTGCGAATTCATTTATAAGTGGGATCATTGAATTGTCTTGCATGGTATCCAGGGAGTCCTTTGTCTGCTCTGCCAATGATTTTGTGGCTGTCAGAATGCATTGTACTCAATGCGGTTTTGAACAATCGGACTAATGCGTTATGCACATACAGAAGATTTTGAAATTGTTAGATAATTTCGCATTTATTCTTTTAACATAATAAATTTCACAATAATCCGAAATTTTCCAAGCATCTAACGAATTTTCCATCTTTACGTCGACTGATATCATTGAATCACAATGCAAAATTTCGTCGCAAAATTCAAGTTCTTCCGAAATTTTTCCATTATGCGAAATTTTTTAAAATAATTTTTATCAAATCAAGCGATGAAATGCAAAATTTTGTAGAAAAAATCCAAGATTTTCCGGAATTTTCCGAGTTTTTCACCAAGAATTTTTCTATTTTTTTCATTCGAAAAGTCATTTAGAACTAACTATCCAAAAATGTTTACAGTTACATCGTCCAAATTTTTTTATTTATCCCATAAAATGCAAAAATTCGTCGATTTTTTTTTCAAATTTCTTGAATTTTTCCTGAATTTTCCGAATTTTTTAACAAAAATTTTCTGTTTTTCTATTTAAAAAATCATTCTGT
>CAXIUB010000262.1:0-38311 GCA_964034835.1 Muscina levida | reverse complement strand
AGACATATTTTAAAAGCGCTGTGCGACTCCAGCACATCGAAACTCTCCAACCAGGAGATAAATACACGTGAATAATCACGTCGGGGTCACCAAAATGTGCGACTCCAGCACATCGAAACTCCTCCAACCAGGAGATAAATACACGTGAATAATCACGTCGGGGTCACCAAAATGTGCAACTCAGACACATCGATGACTACTCCTACGTACTTGCGGCCACTTCGAACCACTCCTTCAACCAGGAGATAAATGAAACACTCTTCACTGCGGTTCTTAAATGAATGACATTTATTCAAAGATATTTTCTCTCTGATATACTAAATACACAGTTTATAATCTTTAAGAAAGGCATTTTCTACCTACTGTACGATCACACACATTTTCTAATCATGACCCTTGCCGACATGTGGTGTGCACAGTAAATAAACAAAACCCTTTGTGTATGCCAGTCATTAGTGTGAGCCATAAAACACATAATTTATGACTGGTTTATCTATGTGGGATTTTTCCCTCGTTCTAAAACTATCAATTCTTTTGCTGATAAGTTCTAATATTTACTTAATATGTTTACAGTATTAAACAAGCGCTATTAGTCTATTTTATGAAATATTTGAGTGTATGTACTAAATCGTAAACAGCACACAGACTTTCGAAATTTTTAAAATATGACGTCTTATTTACACAATGTAGAGCTAGTAGGGAGCTATTCAAATATAATACGAAATACAAAAAAATTACAACTCTAAAGTGCTTTTTTTCAATTGAATCGCACGATCGTAACAAGCGTAAGGCTGTTATTACCAATATATATTTTTGATTTTCAATTGGTTTTTTCCGAATTTCAATTAATATTTGCTTGTTTTTGTTTTGAATATTCACACTTATTTTTTCATACAAACTGATTTGAATTATACTATCAATTTGATATCACGCAATTTTGTGTGATAAAATTTAATATATCGCGACCTAAAGTTGTAAAAGTTGTAAGTCCAAAATTCAATATTTTACAGGAGGGGACAAAAAATATCACTTTTTCTTTAACGACTTCCTTTTCAAAACTTTTAATGAAATTATGTGTAACTTGCTAATATTTTTGGTAATATTGAGAAATTTTTCTGAAAAAATGCACTATACACTTTTTGGAGCATTTTTTTGGACTTTGAACTCTTTCGCTTTTAAACTTATCGATTTGATTTGGACTAAGCGCCTTTTCATATAACAAATTTTTATGAAAAAATAAAACTAAATGTTTTTTTATTATATTTTTTTTAATTTTTAATTATAATTTATTCACTATATTTTTATACCCTCACCCTACGGGTGTGTATCACAGAGAAGGAGTCACTTCAGACCCTAAGTTTCTTTGAACCAAATTCGATACATGACTTTTTAAGTCGTTTGAGCCATTTCCGTCTGCCTATCTGTCTGTCTGTCTGGCTGTCCGGCTGGTACGAACGATAACCTTCGAAAGACGCAACCATGTTTTGAAATTTTGCACGAGTTAATATTTCCCAAAACTACTTATGGTATTGCAAATAGGCTTCGCCCCTTCTGGTACCTCCCATGCGAAGACATCTAACTGGCCATTTTAGAAATGGAGTAATAATATTGATACACCCAACGGTATCGTAAGCAAATTCAGTATTTTGCAAAGCTCAAGCACGATAAAGTTTTTGTGAACAAATGTAGTTTTCTAGACAGGCGCCTTCTGGTACGTCCTATACAAATGTACCACTCCGCCCACGTTTAAGATACAGTAATAAACTCAATGCCCAAATTCTGTATTTGTAAAGCTATAATAGGATAACGTTTTGGAGAAAGTCTAGCCGCGGCCTTCTGGTACCTCCCATACAAATGTACCACTCCGCCCACTTTAGAAATCGAGTAATAATATCAATATAACAGAAAATTTTATGGTATACTGAGGTGAGGGTATATGTAAGTCGGGTTGATCGACTGAAACTTTCTTACTGGTTAAGAAGGAAGTATATATTTTTATACCATCACCCTTAGGGATGAAGGTATATATCATTTGATACGACCCAAAAGTGTAACACATAGAAGGAGTGACTTTAGACCCTAGGGTTTCTTGAACCAAATTCGATTCATGTCTTTTTAAGTCGTTTGAGCCATGTCCGTCTGTCTGTCTGTCTGCTGTCCGGCTGGTTCGCACGATAACTTTCGAAAGACGCAACCAAATGTTTTGAAATTCTGCACGAGTTAATATTTCCCCAAAACTTCTTACGGTATTGAAAATCGGCTACATGGTCCCGCCCCTTCTTGGTACCTCCCATACAAATACATCATTCCGCCCACTTAGAAATCGAGTAATAATATCAATACACCCCTACGGGATCGTCCTTAAATTCTGTATTTAGTAAAGCTATAACAGGATAAAGTTTTGGAAAAAATTTTGAAAGCCTAGCCACGCTCCTTCTGGTACCTCCCATACAAATCTACCTTTCGCCCACTATAGAGATGGAGAAATAATATCAATAAAACAAACGTGATCGTACCCAAATTCTATTTTTAGTAAAGCTATAACAGGATAAAGTTTTGGAGAACAAAATTGGAAGTCTATCCACGCCCCATCTGGTACCTCCCATACAAATCTGGTACCGCCCACTTAGAAATCGATTAATATTATTAAAAGACCTAACGCGATCGTGCCCAAATTCTGTATTTGGTAAAACTCAAGAAGGATAAAGTTTTGGAGAAAAATCTGGAAGCCTAAACACACCCCTTCTCGTACCTCCCATACAAATGGACCACTCCGCCCACTTTCGAAATCGAGTAATAATATCATTATAATTTGTTTTACTGAGGGTAAGGGTAAATGTAAGTTGGGTTGCCCGACTGAAACTTTCTAACTGGTTTTAATTACAAATCGGTTAATTTCAATAACTAAAGACTTAAACAATATCTTATATTGGGTGATGGTATTTATTAGTCAGTTTAACTGACTGAAATTTCTGTACTGGTTTTAGTACAATTTGAATACTTTAATTATGTTATTCTAATATTACAAAAAAAAAACACAGTCTTACTTCATTGCTGATGCGTTCTGTAAAAATATATGTTATAAAAATATTATTCATGAGGTATATTATCAGACTTTATGTTTAATTGATAAATTTAATTAGGCATTATCTCCTGGTTGGTCTTTTCCATGTTGAATTAGTTTTTCAATAAACCAGTAAGAAAGTTTCAGTCGGGCAACCCGACTTACGTATACTCTCACCTTCAGGAAAACATAAATTTTTCCGTTATATGGATATGAATACTCGATTTCTTAAGTGGGCGGAGTGGTACATTGTTATGGGAGGTACCAGAAGGGGCGCGATTTTCCAGATTTTTTCACAAAAACTTTATCCTGCTTGAACTCTACTAAATACAGAATTTGGGTACGATCCCGTTGGGATATTATTACTCGAATTCTAAAGTGGGCGGAATGGTGTATATGTATGGGTACCAGAAGGGGCGGGCCATGTAGCCCATTTGCAATACCGTAAGTAGTTTTGGGGAAATATATACTTGTGCAAAATTTCAAAACATTTGGTTGGGTTTTTTGACAGTTATCGTGCGTACCAGCCGGACAGCCAGACAGATGGACAGACAAACATGGCTCAAACGAGTTAAAAAGTCATGAATCAAATTTGGCTCAAAGAAACATAGGGTCTAAATTGACTCCTTCTATGTGGTACACTTTTGGGTCGTATCAAATGTATATACCCTTCTACCCGTAGGGTGAGGGTATAAATATGCCTAAATGCTTGTAAATTTCTCCGCTGAGACTCCGCCCTCATGCATTTGCATTGAAATGCTATGACTACTTGATTACTCCCAAAATCAGAGAATGATTTATATAAAAATGCTGGACTTACAACTTTTTCGCTTTGTTTGTATATGTTGTAGGGACTTAGAACATTTTCTATTCAGTTGTAAAAGGTGACAACGCGAATATTTTTTTTTGTTTTTTTTCAAGCCAGATGTGTTTTCAATTTATCTTGCGTTCTACATCAAAAAATACCTTTATGCAAAAAGTGGACTTACAACCTTTACAACTTTAGGTCGCGATATATTATTTTATATTCACAGATTTTAAATATAATATCATAGAAAAATTTAGAGTAATCTTAGTTTACCAACAAAAAAACCTTGTAAAGAAGCTTAAGCTTTGTGGTAAAAAGGGAATCGTGGGGAAAGAATTTCCTCCATTTCTCATGTTTGAATATTAACGGTCAAATTCAAACTATAATTGGTGCTGGACATTTTCGGCTGATATCTACTTCGCATGTACATGTTTGACATAATTGTAGATACATATACAGCTGATGATGTACCATTGTGCATCAGTTCGTCACAAAGGGGTCTGAAGATGAACTCGTCATGGAGTTCGAAACGCGTCATCCTAGTGCGTGACACACTGAATTTGACCAATAATATCAAACAATAAAAAAAAAAAAATACTTATCTGATCGTAAGCCGAATTTGATGTATCATTTGATACACTTAACGTAAATTTAATAATATCAAACTGTAAAACATTTGTATTAACATATTGCATAATTAAAGAACGATTATATTTTATAAAAAGTTTTGAAATTTATCATCGCAGGGTAGCCCCGTAGGCGAAAATTATTACCCAAAAAAAACAATATTTCTTTTTTTTGTGCATGGATTTGAAATATATGTAGCAAAATTTGAAATATATGTATTTCTGCAGAATTAAAAAAAATTACCATATTTTATATAACTAGTTTTGAAATATTTTATCGGCCGGAAGTGCCGTAGGCTAAATTTATTTGCTATTTATTTATCTGCGCAGATTTAAAATAAATAAAATTATGGAAAATGTGCTGTAATCGAAAAAAAGGGCAAAATTTTTTTTTTTTAATTTCATTTTTATTTTTTTAAATAAATAGATTTATATGTTTTGTATATGAAAACGAGAAAAACAATTTTTTTTTGTTTTGAAAAATATTTCGTATTACTTTTTTTAAATACATGTTCAAAACCAAAACATTAATCATTTGTTATTCTGTAATAATAATTTGAGTAATATTTTGGGTGTTATAACCGATTTATTTTTTGAGGATTATGTCCGTTTATAGGCACCTGGGCTATTATGCCTACTTACAACCACATAACCAAATTGATGAAAATATTAATATTGATAAATCTTCATAAGGATTAGTGTGTGTTTACTCGAGTTATCCTGCCCACCAGCCAGATACACGGACATGGCTCAATCATTTTAAAAAGTACTGAAATGAATTTGGTCTTAAAAAACTTTGGGTCTAATAGCCTTTATATTGAAAGATGCGACCAATATGCTAAAAATTTTACAAGTAATTTTTGCATCAATGGAAGATGCGGAAAAATTCTGAAATAACTGAATTTCAGCGTTTTTTTCTCAATAATGTTGAGCTTTATTTTGGTGTTCGAGATTTTAAAAACACGCGTCAAAAAAACGCCAGTGTGGTCCCAGCTTTAGAAAAAAGCATGTTAAGCCAGCGTTATGTTTTTTGTGTTGTTTTTTTTGTAATAACCAGGGCCAATACAAATATGCACGAAAAAACTAAAAATATGCGCATTAAGCAAACCCGAGAAACATTTAAACCAGTAAGAAAGTTTCAGTCGGGCAACCCGACTTACATATACCCTCACCCTCAGTAAAACAATTCGATTTTAAAGTGGACCGAGTGGTACATTTGTTTGGGAGGTACCAGAAGGTGCGCGGCTAGACTTCCCGTTTTTTTCTCCAAAACTTTATGCTGTTATAGCATTACTAAATACAGAATTTGGGCACTATCGTATAGAGTGTATTGATATTATTACTCCATCTCTTAAGTGGTACCTCCCATACTTTAGATGTAACATTCCGGCCTTTGAGAGATGGAGTAATAATATCAATACGATATTGCCGTGGAGGAATCACTGACGCTGCTTGGTAGGACTGACTGGAGACGGTGCGCATAAGATCGAAGCGAATCGAAATCTCTAATCATTTCGACCTCTGACTTAGACACTAAGATATAAATATATATGTTGTCAAGTTGTTTTTAAGGCTAATAATAATAATAAAAACATGATAAAGTTTTGGAGATGGAGTAATAATATCGATACACTCGACACGATCGTGCCCAAATTATGTATTTTGTTAAGCTATAACCGGACAAAGTTTTGGAGAAAAAGACTGGAAGTCTAGCCGCGCACCTCCTGGTACCTCCCATACAAATGTACCAATCCGCCCACTTTAGGAAACGTGTAAGGGTGAGGGTATATGTAAGTTGAGTTGCCCGATTGAAGCTATCTTACTGGTTTCTCTAATAGTTCTGTATATTTCTTGTACCTAAAACATAGTTTTTTTTGCCAGTACTCCGTGATCTTTATAATTCCGTAGCTGATATTTTTTTTTATCTAAAAAACTTACAGCTCAAAATAATCACTCTAAACATGTTATTTTTATCTCAAAAGTGTGTCGTGTTCGCTATCGATTTTACATTGTTGAAATGACGAATTGATGCACTCTGGTACATCATCAGCTGTATATATATCTACAAATAGCTTTCCCGGCAAGCGTTGCTTTACCCGTACTTACAATGAACTTCCTTATGACTTTAAACAATACAGGTAAAATGCAAGCGCTTCATAAGACGATCGAACAATCTCTAATTACTCTAATTACATAGGAAGCATGCCCATTAGGCATAAACCTTTTTACAATTTTTGCAAATAGGAAAAACGGCATATCATAGTCGAATAGAGCATAACTCCCATTATGCATGAACTCCCATTATTTTTTTTTTTTTTTTTGAAAGTGCAAAAAAGTTTCCGCACCAAACGCAAATACTTTTTTTCAGATCATATAGCCATTCAAGGTTTTCTTACAAAGGTTACTTCATCTCATCTGCTGTTTTTGACGTTTTGCTTTGTTGTTTTATTTCTTCACAAATCTGTCAAAGTGATTACAGGGTTGCCAACTCGCAGCAATACATACATTTTTTCACTTGAAATCTTAACTTTATTAGCTAATAGTAGGCAGATATATATTTGGTAGCCCAGTGATCCTTGGAGCGAGGTTTGGTTTTCTGATCATACGTTTAACAAAAATAATTTCCCCACACTACAAAAGTCATTGTCCGGCTTTACAAAAGCAAATGACTGTTTTCTCAAACATTGGTTCAAAAAATCATCAGCTATTCTGGAAGTTCAGCGGAGCAATATCTGCTCAGAGCGTGCAATTAAAATTATGCAAAACATTTCTCCATTTTGTAAATCATCACATACTTTATACTTAAAATTTATTTCATATAACAATTGAAAACATTTGTTTTTTAAAACAAAAATATTAAAAACAAAAATCTGACTTTTTTAAGAAATCGCGTTCGGTGCGAAACATTTTTGAACCCAAATCACCTAAAAAGGTGATATACTTTACTTGTACAATATTTGCCACCTCGATTTTTCGTCAAAATTAGTTATATGCCTAATGCCCATATACGTTTACGGCTTTAGTCGTTTGGTCTGGGTTATGGAACCAGTTGTATCCCATTTCGACCTTTTTACCCCTAAATGCTCGAATTTTTAAAAACCCTATCTGGCGGCTCTCTTATTCTAAAGGGAGCAATTCTATATAAATTTTTGTAACTCTTTATTTTTTGGCCTCTTTACTTCACATCGCACAACTAAAATATTCACTTCAATTTCTGTGTAGTCTGGGTAACTTTTTTATCCCTTTTTCGATTTTTTTACCCTGAAATATCGGATTAAAAAAAAACAAATTCAATTTAATAGGATGCATTTCCATATCAATTTTTGCGATTATAGTAATAGCCGATTGGTCTGGGTGATGGTATAACAATTACCCTTATTGGCAATTTGTACCCCTATTCTTAGCTGACGTTTACTCGAAAAGGGGAATCAACATCCCAAATTTCATCATCATATCTACAAACATTAGACAATTTGAAATATATAGATTATGAAAATGTTATTACAATCGTACTATTAATATGACCGACATAACAATTTTTTCATTTTTCAGCGAGACACAATCCTCCTTGTAATAGTGACATATATACCAAATCTCGTCTTCATACCTCTAATGCCTCGTAAGATATGACCACTTTCCACAAAAAAGTAATTTTTCTTGTACGACCAACATATGTACCAAATCTCGACTTCGTAACTATAATAACACTATGCCACAAAATTTCAAAAGTTTCTGTATCCAGGACATTTAATAATTGATTTTAATGTAAAATTTCACGCTGAATTCAAATCTGCTCTCAGATATGTGGAAAGTTTTTGAGATATCGTAAATAAATAAATTTTAATTTTTAGTGTTTTGAAAAAAGGTAGGTCTACTGTAATGCTATTATATCTGGTTTTAGTCCACCGATATTTGTAAACTGGGACAAAAATAAAAGATAATAATTTGTTTCCTTAAAAAAGTTACGGTACTTCAAAGTTGGGTTTTTGTAACGGCCTAAGCTAGAACCGTAAAATTTGGAATGTAGGTTGCTTTTATGACATAGGCGCGCACTAAGAAGGGATTTTTGGAAATTCGGACCATAAGGGCGTCAAAAGGGATAACCACCGCCCATACAGCTAGAAATTTGAAATGGCTGTGTCTCATTAATAACATGTCAATCAATTTATAACCGAGTTTTGATATCTTATTGGCTTGGTAAGAAGAATCTAAGACCTTTCCAACGACATTTACATTTATATTGGAAAATTAATATTTCTCCCATAACTTTCAAACGGACACTTGGGGGGTAATGAAAATTGATCGGTAAATTTATCTTCTGATTGGAGGCAAAACCTCAGAAAACCTAACTATTTGACACACCCCTGTTGGGACCTCCCATACAAATGACCGAACCCATCCCCATAGTCTCACATACATATCTTTTTTGTAAGTACACTGAATTCAGTAAAATTTTGCGTAAGGTGTACGGTTATGAAGATTTTACTCAGGAATGAATATGGACTATATCGGATCACCCCTTCTGGTACCTCCCATACAAAATGAGTTTGTTTGGAAAATTTATATTTCTCCCATAACTTCTAAACCGGCATAATCAAATTTGGTCAGTTAATTTATTTTGTATTAGGAAGCAAAGCCTCAGAAACCCTAACTATTTGCCAAGGTAAGCGATCATTGAACGTTGATTTACGAAAAAAAAAATCACACACGTTGTGCTGCCCCTAATTGTACCTTCTGTACAAATAGGTCAAATTTTGTATGTTTTTGCTCTACATGCAGACAAAAAAAAAATACATAAGTAATTTTATTTTAAAAATCCATTAATTTCAATAACTCTAGACTTAAACAATATCTTATATATCAACCAATATCTTATATATCAACCAATATTTATCAGTCAGTTTACCTGACAGAAATGTCTGTACTGGTTTTAGTAGTTATTAAGATCGTAGGAATTTTAAGTCACTATTTTATTAAGACGCACTAATGTTTATTATATTACACAGAAAGTACGTTTAGTCATGTATAAAACGCATTTTTGCTGGTAAAAAAAATTGTGAACAAATGTTCATATACCATACTAATATCAAGCTTTGGTATAAACCTATAACATTTTTTTAAGTTTGTATCATTTTAATCCTTTTAATTCGATTTTCCAACTGATTTAATTTTTTTTTTATTTTTTTTTTTAATTTTGTAGGCTTGTTCTCATAAGTCTTTTTTACCGACTGTGTGAGTTTTGAAGTGGTTAAATAATGCGAACTATTTTTTCTACGAATTTTTTCCGAAACATCTATTTTTCAAGCATCTATTTTTGATACTGAGTCGGCGAAATATGCACTATTTTGAATTTTTTTTCTATTTTTTTGGGTTTTTTTGGGATTCATCATAAAAAAGTCAAGGTACATTTTGGGGAGTGGGAGATACTTTTTTTGGCACCATGCAAAATGAGTCGCTCTAGTGCATATTTTAAAAGTTGAAAAAGCGTTGTTTTGAATTACAAAACATTTATTTTGATAGATATCCAACTCGCATCCCACTAAGCAACCCAAAAGAAATAAACATAACGCGACCTAAAGTTGTAAAAGTAGTAAGTCCAAAATTCAATATTTTACAGGAGGGACAAAAAATATTACTTTTTCCTTTAACGACTTCCTTTTCAAAACTTTTAATGAAATTATGTGTAACTTGCTCATATTTTTGGTAATATTGAGAAATTTTTCTGAGAAATTGCACTATACACTTTTTGGAGCATTTTTTTGGACTTTGAACTTTTTAACTTTTTAACTTATCAATATGATTTGGACTTAGCGCCTTTTCCTATAACAAATTTTTAAGAATAAATAAAACTAATTTTTTTATTATATTTTTTTTTATTTATTCATTATATTTTTATAACTTAACCCTACGGGTAGGAGGTTATATATCATTTGATACGACCCAAACGTGTAACACATAGACGGAGTCACTTTAGCCCTTAGGTTTCTTTGAACCAAGATTGGAGATGGAGTAATAAATTTAATACACTCGACACGATCGTGCTCTGTATTTTGTTTAGCTATAATAAGATAACGTTTTGAAGAAAGTCTATACGCGGCCCTTCTGGTAGCTCCCATACAAATGTACCACTCCGTCCACTTTAGAAATTGAGTAATAATATCAATATAACAGAACATTTTATGGTATGCTGAGGGTGAGGGTATATGTATATCGGCTGATACTTTCTTACTGGTTAAGACGAAAGTATTTATTTTTTAAGTAAAATTGTAATACTTTATTTATGTTATACTAATACGTTGTTTTGCCACAGTTACGGTGCAAAAACACAAAAAAAACTAAATATTGCGCCATCTGACGGACGAACTTCAAACTACACAGAAACACTACTCAAGGACCATAGTACCAGAAGGAGCGCGGCTAGACTTCAAGATTTTTTCACAAAAACTTTATTCTGCTTGAGCTTTACTAAACACAGAATTTGGGTACGGTCGTGTTGGATTTATTGATATTTTTACTCCATCTCTAAAGTGGGCGGAAAGGTACATTTGTATGGGAGGTACCAGAAGGGGCGTATCTAGACTTCCAGATTTTTTCCCCAAAACTCTATCCTGCTTAAACTTTACTAAATCCAGAATTTGGGCACCATCGCGTTAGGTCTGTTAATAATATTAATAGACAACTTAAGTGGGCGGTACCAGATGTGTATGGGAGGTACCAGATGGGGCGGGGCTAGACTTCAAGTTTTTCTCAAAAGCTGTATCCTGCTAAAGCTTTACTTAATAAAGATTTTGGGTACGATAGCGTTGGATTTATTGATATTATTACTCTATCTCTAAGGTGGGCGGAAAGGTACATTTGTATGGGAGGTACCAGAAGGGGCGTGGCTATACTTCCAATTTTTTTTCCAAAACTTTATCCTGTTATAGCTTTACTAAGTACAGAATTTGGGTACGATCCCGTTAGGTGTATTGATATTATTACTCAATTTCTTAAGTGGGCGGAATGATGTATTTGAATGGGAGGTACCAGAATGGGCGCGGCAATGTAGCCCACTTGGAATACCGTAAGTAGTTTTAAGGAAATATATATTTGTGCAAAATTTCAAAACATTTGGTTGCGTTTTCAAAAGTTATCGTGCGTACCAGCCAGACAAATGGACAGACGGACATGGTTTAAACGACTTCAAAAGTCACGAATCAAATTTGGTTCAAAGAAACGTAGGGTCTAAAGTGACTCCTCCTATGTGTTACACGTTTGGGTCGTATCAAATGATATATGACCTCGTACCCGTAGGGTGAGGGTATAAATATGCCTAAATGCTTTCAAATTCCTTCGTTGAGACTCCGCCCTCATGCATTTGCATTGAAATGATATGACTACTTCATTACTCCAAAAATCAGAGAATGATTAATATAAACCAATACAGAAATTTCAGTCAGATATATACCATCACCCACTATAATATATTGATTAAGTCTTGAGTTATTGAAATTAACCGATTTGTAATTAAAACCAGTTAGAAGTTTCAGCTGGGCAACCCGGCATACCTATACCCTCAGTAAAACAAATAATTTTCAATTATATTGATATTAAACTCGATTTCTAAAGTGGGTGGAGTGGTACATTTGTATGGGAGGTACAAGAAGGGGTGTGTCTAGGCTTCCAGATTTATTCTCCATAACTTTATCCTGTTATATCTTTACTAAATACAGAATTTGGACACGATTGCGTTGGGTGAATTGATATTATTACTACATCCCTAAAGTGGGCGGAAAGGTACATTTGTATGGGAGGTACCATAAGGGGCGTGTCTAGACTTCCAAATTTATCTCCACAACTTTGTCCTATTATGACATAACAAAATTCATAATTTGGGCACGATCGTGACGAGTGTATTGATATTATTACCCTATTTCTAAAGTGGGCGGAGTGGTACGTTTGTATGGGAGTCTAGACTTCCAGATTTAGGTCTTTTAATAATATTGTCTTCTCTTAAGTTTTCCTGCAAACCAGGTCCTGATGGTATTCCTGCCTGCATTTTGCGTGGTTGTGCATCGATTCTTTGTTATCCCTTAACTGATATTTTTAACAAGCTTTTGAGATTAGGTCATTTTCCATCCATGTGGAAAGAGTCGTATATATTACCATTATTTAAGTCTGGTACAAAATCAAACATTTCTAACTATAGGGGTATTTCCAAACTCAGTGACATCCCTAAGTTAATGGAAAAACTAGTTACCGAGAACCTTACATTTCAGGTCAAGTCAATTATCTCACCGAAACAACACGGCTTTCTCAAGGCTCGTTCTACGGTTACTAATCTCCTTGAGTTTACAACACATGTTTTCTTGGGATTTGTTAAGAAAATGCAAACTGATGTAATTTACACCGATTTTAGTAAAGCATTCGATAGGGTTGATCATCGTATTTTGTTGATGAATCTCCTTCATTTGATCAAATCTTACCTTTCTGGAAGGACGCAACGTGTAATGTTTTATAATACAGTGTCCAGGGTGGTAAATGTAACATCCGGTGTTCCTCAGGGTAGTCATTTAGGCCCTTTGCTATTTTTGTTATTATGTACGCTGATGATGTGAAGTTATTTAGCAGCTGTGGCGATACGGTCAGTTTAATTAGACTTCAGAATGATATTGACCGCTTTGTTAATTGATGCAAGGCCAATTTAATGGATCTCAACCTTAAAAAGTGTAAACATATGTCATTTTTTCGCTGTAATAGAATTTTATCTACATTTTGTGTTGATGGTCTTGTTTTGGATTTTGTTACCATATTTATTGGTCTTGGCGTTTTTATGGACAGGAAATTGGACTTTATATCTCATATAAGCATGGTTGTCAATAGATCTAGATCTACACTTGGATTTATTAAAAGATGGGCTAACTAAACATTTATACATATCTCTAGTTAGACCTTTGCTGGAATATGCCTGTGTTGTTTGGAATCCATATTACCGTATACATATGCATTCCATTGAATCAGTGCAAAAGCAATTTTTGTTATTCTGTCTTCGTGGTTTCGGTTGGAGATGTGACAATAATTTGCCGTCGTATGAGAGTAGATTAAAACTCATTAGACTACCTACTCTTGAGAGTAGAAGGACTATGCTTGGGGTTTCGTTTGTGTGCAGACTCTTGGATGGTGATGCTGATTCGCCATTTCTGCTTTCGAATGTCAATTTCAATGTCCCTCGTAGATTCTCTAGACACTTTTACCCAATATCTTTAAACTTCTATAGGACAAATTATGCGAATTCTTACCCCTTGTTGCGTGGGACCAATATCAACAACAGGCCAAGGTGTGGGCGCATGTGCAGGGGTGGCCGAGGGCATGAGGGGTTAGGTCAGTCTCGCAGTTGTTGCAGGAGCACGGAAGGGTAAATCCAGCAGGAAGATGAGGGCACCAAGTCTCCGTCCAGGGTATTTCATCCTTAAAGTAAAAAAATTTCATTGTATTAGTTAGGTCATTCATAAAACAAAAAAACATACTTACCACACACACCTGAGACGGTTAAATCCAATCTGCCTGAATAGCAAAGGAACGGACTGGTCAATGCTATGATGATAGCTGAATGCCGCTAACTTTGTGGGGCCAGATGAGGGTGTCTTCCACAAATTCTTTTAAAAGAAACAAAAAAACGAGAAGAGTAGTGGCTGGGTTAGTCGAACGTAGAGTTATTAATGCACGAGGAGGAAATGAGCGGCATTATCGACAAATGTTGGGCTGTCAAAAGTGTCAAGCATATAAGTGTTGCGTAGGAAAAAAAAATGATGGTAACATAATAATCAACACTGACAAAAAAACAGCGCCAGAAAGGAAAATAAATAAGGAAGTGAAATGGAGGAAATGCAATAACTAGCAAAAGTAAATATCAACAATAGTTCCGGCGGGAGGATTTGGAGGTATAAAACGATAATTCGACGCGAAAAACGGACATTTGTCTGAGAGTAGTGGGCTGGTTAAACACAATATAAGTTTAATATCCAAAGTAAAATAAATAAAATTAAAGACTCATATCAAGTCTAAGAAAAAAAGTCACCAAGAACATAAAACGGAGAAAGGTAAATCAAAGCCTTACTCCGAGATTTAAAATCAAAGTGTTTTATGTGTGTAGTGTTAGGAATAAATGTAAGTAAATATTAGAGAAAAAAAAGAGAAAATTCAGTTTAACTTACAGTGTGGACGTCCGTATGTTTTTTTGTGTAATTGTGTAGATAACATCAATCTCCTTGAACATATCAAATCCAGTGCTGGTCCCCATAGGCCGTTTGGACAGGGACCAGCATAAATTAATAACGAAAATTGAAGCAATAAGCCAAAAAATACTGGATGTCACTGATGACGAGAAGGGCGAGTGTGTAAATACTGGCCCCCAGGAGTAATTGAACCAGCCAATCTTCTGCGATCCTATGAAAAACACAAATGGTATAAATTAAATGAAAGGTAACCAAAAAAGTAACGTAATGTGTACCGTACCTGTGCCTAAGTGTGAAATGAAGATGGCCAAGTTTAACCGAATCCGAAAAGCCCGAAAGAGAAAAAAAATAAAATAATTATAAATAAGAAAATTACTTAGAAATAGATCAAATTTGCTAAAAAAAAAGGAAACTATCAAAAGAAAGAAAAAGATTTTGATAATAATAATGTTTATAGTTTAAGTGAATGTTTGTGATGTCCTATCGTGTTTAATACATATGTTTTGTTAGGTTTAAGAGTTTGATGTTTTGTAAAGGTTATTAACACCAAGTTGTCTCAGGAGTAGAAAGTTACGGCATTGGAGAGGATAGTTTTTTTTGTATTAGTTTTTAGTCGAGAGTGTTGTGATCTCGATAGTCTAGTTAAGAGAGCTCTTTCAACTGGAGAAGTGGTGTAATAAAAGTTAAAGGACCAAATACATATCTTCTACAGTGTTAGTGAATTTCATGTTAATGACTCCAAAAAGTTGCAAAGGGTGTTAGTGGCTTGTTAGGTTTTATGTTATTTTTGTCTATTAAGCTAAAACAAAAAATCTATGTGTATAATAAATGTGAATTGTGATCAGAATTGAAATCATAATCATGATGTGTTAAAATCTAGTGTGAAGGGGGCCTAAATGTGAATTTATACCGTGTGGTGAGTGTGTGAGGTCAACGGGGTTTTGAGCTAAATATTAAAAATGGATTATTCTCAGAACCATGGAAGGGCGGGCTGAGTGCGAGGATTGGTCATGAAAAATCCTCAATTTGTATGGATATGTGTAGTGTTGTGTTTGTTTTGTTTTCAGATGTTAATGTCCAAATCACTTCCTGTACGTCTACTTCCGCTATGTTCGGAACGGGTTGGAATCCACCTGAGAGACCCAGAGCAGTCGGAGGACCGAGCATAGTCGGCGTTGAAACGGTGGTACGTAACAGAAATGGCGCCCAATATAAATGAGTAAGAAAATCTAGAAATCCTAACGTTATTCTAGCAATGAGGCGCGAAAATCGCGCGGGCAAGCCACTTATTAAAGGAAGCGCGCAAAAGCCATAGGCAGGATTTTGGCGATTATGCTAAATAACGGAAATTAACGGGGTTCGTGCAATAAGATCAACGCACATCGCAATAGACTATAGGGAAAAATAGCTTTTAGACATAAGCCGCGTTTGCTTTTTTATCTAACTGGTATTGTCTCCATGAATCATAAAATGAATCATGTTTCAAGTGCAATATTAGGTTTAGGTATAAAATACAAATTAGGGCGTAGCTCTCCATGTACCAAAGGTCGGTATAATAGCTTTGTTCGTGTAAGTGTGTAACAATGTATGTATTGTCTTAGACCTTTTATTTGTCAGTGTTTTTTTTGTTAAAAATGTGTAAAGTCAACCAATAGATCAACAAATATTTGAAATGGGAAGGAATAGCCAGAATGTGTATGACACATTTCTGAGGTAGACTGAAAACCCATTCATACAGCGAGACCTTTTTCTTGTTTGAAGAATACAAAAGCGAAAGTGCCGCGGATTTGTTTCAAATTAATCACGTAATTGTAAAGTCAGTCGATCAGCATATCCATCGGCAGCCAAAAAGGTGCACTCGAAAATTTACAAAATGAAAACCCACACACTCACGTTAAAGAATTCATATAGGTACCCCTTCATTATATGTTTATGAATTTTTTTTGTCGTATTTGTTGTAATAATTTGTTGTCTAATAAATGTTCTGTCTAAATATATACGAATTTGGCGATATGAAATAACTCCCAATGAAATAAATCCCAATGAAATAAGTCCCAATGAAATAAGTCACAAAGAAAATGAAATAAGTTCCAAAAAAAATTATGAAATAAATCCCAAAGAAAATGAAATAATTTCCAAACAGAAAATGAAATAAGTCCCAAATTTGGGATTTGTTTTAAATTGAAATAAATTAAACACCAAAAATATAAAATAAATCCCAAACTTATAAAAACATATTACTTAGTAAAATGTATTGCATATTTACTGAGTGTCATTAATACCATTTTCGGCCTAATCTGCAATAATATCTTATTGCAATTATAACAAACGTTCTTCAGATTTTTTTAGTTTTGAACTTTGATTTGCTCAGGTTTTAATAATTATTCACAATTGTTTAAAATTTTTCCTTCTCCGGTATATTTTTATTATACGTATGTACAAAAAATAATTTTTAATTAACGTTTTTACACACAACAAAGTATGAAAATTTTTAAGAAAAAATCGCGCGATTTTTTTTAAAAAATTTTCGACTGCGGCGCCTCTGCTGCGATGGTCTTCATGAGAATCCAATTATAATAGGATGATGTTTACACAATAATTACCAATTTCTTCTGCGCCGGATTATTGTTATTATATGTATATACAAAACCGAATAATTAAATAAATTTTTTACATACAACAAAGTATGAAAATTTTTAATAAAAAATCGCGCGCCCACGGCTTTCTTATAAGATATCATATACATACATGTTTTTTGCACCCTTATACAATTTTTATACAATAAATAATATGAAAATTTTACATAAAAATCATATGATTTTCCCTAAATTCATTATTTATTATTATAATTACTAATTCAAATACCAATACAGATTTTTAAATGCAGAAAAGTTGAAGAATAAAAAATACATTGGTCACTTTTATACATATATATAAATAAATCAATACGTGCTCCTTCTAGGTTAACTATATTGTTATTTTTTTTCCGTAAAACTCAAATTAAACTCAGTGTTATATATTTTTCGCTAATAAAGTAAATCCCAGAAATTACCAATATAGAATGAAATAAAACCCCAAAAAAAATTGTTTGGGACTTATTTCATTTCAATTTTTTTGGGAATTAAAATTTGATGAAATAAATCCCAAACAATAAATGAAATAAATTCCAAAAAATATGAAATAAACCCCAAAAATTTGGAAGTTATTTCACATGAAATAAATCCCAAAATATATGGGAATTTTTTGGGACTTATTTCATATTTTTTCTGGGACTTATTTCATTGGGAGTTATTTCATAGAGCCACGAATTTTAATAATCCACACAAAAACCATAAAAAAAAAAATTATAATAATAATAATAATTAAATAATAATAATAGTAAATTTATAATAATAAGAATTACCTAAGAAAAATAATATTGAAACTTGCAATAATTGTGTTTAAACGTTGGATGATTTCTGAACTACGCAAACGGGAAATATTTTATACAGTCCATGAGTCGATATACAGGGCCGATCAGAAGGAGTAAGAGACATCGCAGAACTGCGTTTGATTTAAGTACATCTTCGGTGCATGTACCTCCAAAAGTTCGGAAAACAAATAGACTAACAATGGAGAATCAAGGACAGGCACACCCACCCTCGGTTATCGACATGTCTAATACTATAAACAACCCAAGAGACGGTTTGGATCAGGGACCGGGTACCTCTACGAACGCACATAGTGCTTTACTGCATAATACATCCGGTGGGGTGGATGCGATTAGGGCTATGTTAAACGAGAGCATCAATGAAACTGAATTGAATTTACGGCCGTTGGTAAAAGAGTGTATTAGCGAAGAGTTGAGAAGTGTAAACGAGAACATTGAAAGACTAACGACTATGGTTAGAGCGCTATCTGAGGGTTCGAACAGTAGTGTAGGGAACGGTAACACAACTGAGAATCGAGGAGAGCGTAATAAGATTCCGATGCAATTTCCTACATATGAGGAACATATTCCTAGAGCATCACCCAGAAATAACCCTTTACCCAATCATTGGCATGCGGGAAATCATAAGGCAATCAGAGTTGAAAAATTTGGGCTAAAGTATGACGGAAATTCGTCTGGGCTGTCCGTGGAAGATTTTATCTTCCGTTTAGAACATCTACAAACACAGTATCAGCTAGGATGGGGAGAAATATACAGTGAATTCCACATGTTATTGTCTGATACAGCATTAAACTGGTACTGGCTGCAAGTTAGAAACAAAACAGTGACAGACTGGCCGTCTCCCAAACACGCTCTATTAAACAGATTCAAAACAACTCGAACTAATTTCGAAGTTATGAGAGATATCGTGGAGAGAAAACAGCAGCCTGGGGAAAGCATTGATAAATTCTTTTATGACATAAACGTCATGCGTTCCCGTCTAGATCAGCCAATCTTCGAATATGAGTTAATAAGAATCGTCAAAAGAAATATTAGAGAGAACATATCTCGGGTTATTTACCCAATGCAAATTTCTTCAATGGAACAACTCAGAGTGGAGTGCATAGAAGTAGAAAGAATGTTCCCTAAACGCGACATACGACCAACAATGCATCCTATCAATAGGGGGCCTAAATGTGAATTTATACCGTGTGGTGAGTGTGTGAGGTCAACGGGGTTTTGAGCTAAATATTAAAAATGGATTATTCTCAGAACCATATAAGGGCGGGCTGAGTGCGAGGATTGGTCATGAAAAATCCTCAGTTTGTATGGATATGTGTAGTGTTGTGTTTGTTTTGTTTTCAGATGTTAATGTCCAAATCACTTCCTGTACGTCTACTTCCGCTATGTTCGGAACGGGTTGGAATCCACCTGAGAGACCCAGAGCAGTCGGAGTACCGAGCATAGTCGGCGTTGAAACGGTGGTACGTAACACCCTTCCGTAGAATTTGTAATGATTACAACCAACTTCGTGATGTAGTAAATTATAATAGTGATATCGGAATGTTTAAACTTTGTATTATGAGACATCTGAACTGAAAACCCTAGTTGCCGTCTTATCGTTATTTTTATTATATCTTATCCATTTTAATTCAGCTGATGATTTTCTGTAGCTGATACTAAATTTTCTTTTTTCGGGGTTGCCAACTACTCTAAATTAATCCGCCATAGTCCGGACCTTGGTGTGTACGTTGTCCCACGTTAAGGGACAGTGCCCTCTCGGCGGCAGGGGCGGGTAAGTGTGAGGCGTGGGAACGTTCGAAAAAAAAAAACAAAAAAAAAAAAAAATATTAATCGATTTCTAAAGTGGGCGGTACCAGATGTGTACCGGAGGTACCAGAAGGGGCGTGGCTAGGCTTTCAAAATTTTTTCCAAAACTTTATCCTGTTATAGCTTTACCAAATAAAGAATTTGGGTACGATCCCGATGGGTGTATTAATATAATTACTCGATTTCTAAAGATGATGTATTTGTATGAGAGGTACCAGAAGGGGCGGGGCCATATAGCCCATTTGCAATACCGTAAGTAGTTTTAAGGAATAATAACTCGTGCAAAATTTCAAAACATTTGGTTACGTCTTTCGAATGTTATCGTGCGAACCAGTCGGACAGCCAGACAGACAGACGGAAATGGCTAAAACGACTTAAAAAGTCATGAATCGAATTTGGTTCAAAGAAACCTAGGGTCTAAAGTGACTCCTTCTATGTGTTACACTTTTGGGTCGTATCACATGATATATACCCTCATCCCTAAGGGTGATGGTATAAAAAGGCTGGACCTACAACTTTTTCGCTTTTATGTAGAAGGGACTTAGAACATTTGCTATTGAGTTATAAAAGGTGGCAACGCGTATATTTTTGTTGGTTTTTTTTCTCAAGCCAGATGCGTTTTCAATTTATCTTGCGTTTTACATAAAAAAATACATTTAGGCAAAAAGTGGACTTACAACCTTTACAACTTTAGGTCGCGATAAGCTTTCTTTTGAGCAAAAGAAAAAAATGAGTGCAAATTTGAAAAAATTTAAAAAGTTTTAGATTTTAAAAAAGATAGTGAACATTTTTTTTTTAAATTTTGTATTTTTTTTCGAAAGTTTGGATGAGTAGATATCTGATCTGTTTGGGACAAATTTTGCTAGAAACAATAGGTAATAAGTTACATGGATAAAAAAACCAATGGTTGGCCAAAATGTCAAATTTTTACCACCTATATCTCAGAGAGTTCTTGACGGATCTTGTTAAAAAATTGTTTCTAAACTACTATCAAATTGGACTAGCCTTGGAGTAAATTTCCCAAACGGAAGACATCGATTTTAAAAGTTGGGTCACGACATGAAATCCCCCATGTATATAAATATATGTTTTTACACCATTTTGCAGAAAAATATGAATGACAAAAAGTGTAACGTCCTCAACGGATTGATTTTTTTAAAAATTATATTTACTGAACACAGCAATTATGAACTCATATGAAGCGTTTGCGGAATGAGTCACTAGTTCTAGAGTTTCAGGTACACGACACCACCTCGTTTAATGAGCATTTCATCAACATCAACAAAATTTTCTACTGGCATGTATTGCGGTTAGCCACCTGTTCTGGTGCCAGTACCATACTGATCTGCATTGTACCAATGCAAATGTATATTGATATGTTTGTGCAATAAGAAACATTTTTAGAACACATGTGATTGAAAAACCATTGTTATATATTAATAAAACTTACAAGTCTATAGACTGTTTATTTAATTATTTATGATTTATAAATCCATATCTACAGGAATGCAAGACAAATTACGAAAAATTTATCTTATTACATAAACATATTCAGCAAAATTATTTTTAAAGTTATAAGTTCAATTTTTTATGCAATGTTCACTAGAGCTGGCGCAGCTAATATGGGGTTTTTTATTTTTTGGAATTTTAAATGTGGGTAGCGATTAAAATATGCGATTTGATGCCAAAATCGATGTAGCAAATTTTGAGGTTGATCGGATGTGCCCCAATGAGGTCAAAGGTCAAAATTTTGAAAAACCACCAAAATACTGTTTTTTACATTTTATCAATTGTTTTAATGAGAAATTCTATAAATAAAAATACTATAAATTAGAACATCATTTATAAATTGTAAATTAGTTATCAGTTTCATTAACTCTGAAGTACACTATGCGACAACAATCAAATACATATATATCTATATATATAAAAAATTGTTGCAAGTGTGTTGTGACTTTATAACTCATGAACGGGTTGTTTGTTCGTCTGGTCGTGTAGATGGTTTATCTAAAGTTTTCACGAAATCGGACGACGCGTTCGTGATTTATGATTTTTCATGTCAACGTGTGTTTTTGTCCATATAAAAAAAACAACAACAAATACGTAGGTGCCTATGAGCGTGTGTGGTTTGTATACGTGTCAGTGTCACTTTGTATATTTATTTTTCGTCAGCGCATCTAGCTCAAAGTTTTAGGTTTTGGGAGTTTAAGTCCATTTTTTTGTGTTTAGCCGACTTCAGTTGATAATCAAAATTTTTAAAAATAAGTGCCACTCTTACGTTCCTACTACATATGCATGTATGAAAAATTTTCTTTTATTTTCGTTTTTGTCAAAAATGTATTTAAAAAGTCTTATTTCTTTTCAGCACAAAAAAATTTTTATTTGTATGACAAATAACAACTTACGAATGACAAATAATTAGTTGTGACACAATTAAAAAGATAACTGTTGAAATTTGAAATCAAAAAATCTATATATATAAAAGTGAACATTTGTTTCTACGTATGACCGCTATAGACTTCAAAACCACCCAACCGATGTGCAACAAACCGTTATCAATAGAAAGGCAATCTTTCGAGGATGGTTATAGGTTACTTAAACATTGCATTTGAATCATGTGGTCTATTTATAGAGTAGATTTTCGATTTTCCCATACAAAAAATTTTCAAAAGTTTTTAATTGTGAAAATTTAAATTGTATGTCAATGTTAAATTTGTCAATATTTGAATTTTCAAATGACACAGACAAATGGTATATTTATGTATATAAGATTTAAATTGAGTTTGTTTGATACTCAGTGGAGGCTACAGCATTTAACTGATGTCTCTGAGGTGAGGCCAATCCATTCCACCCCAATAACAAAAATGCAATATCTGGCGTACTACTAAAATAAGTGACTTTAAATCATGTGTTAATGCAATATTATCAGGTCAAAAACTATAAGGCGTGATCCCGCCCCCAGGTGCTAATTTGTTAAAGTGCGGTATCTGAAGTACTAGATTAGTAGGAATAGCCCTACTCATAGGACCTAATTTGTAAAAGTGCAATATTTGATGGCCTAGATCATTAGGCGTGGCTCCGTCCGTAGGACGTAATTTTGCGAATGGTAATGGAATTTGTTGTGGATTCAATTAAGGTTAAAATACGTATTCTAAAGAAAAAGGGGGGATTTGAAATAGGATGTGGAATAAACACCAATATTCGTGATCAAGCATAAGAGGTAGACCTGCCAAATTATGTTTCCCAAAAGCAATAGCTGAAGGACTGCAGCACTATTCGTCTTGATATTTGGTATGCAATTTTTTAGACCAGTGGTGTATGAGATCTACGGCAGAAAAAAACGAATAATGATGAATTTAAACATTTCTCAAATCTGCATTCTATTACATTTAGATCGACGAACGTCATACAACAGTGTAATATTAGCAGTTACGAATGAGTGTGGAGGATTTTATTTCCTTTCCATTGGTGCAATGGGATTTGATATTGTTGATTTTGCAAAATGTTTGATCGCGTTGGCTATTGCATCCTCCTGTATTGCGCAGCTGTTTTGGATGTTGCAGAATAGAGCAAAAAATTTAAACTTTCCGAGAACCGCACATGAGTTATCAAGTTAAAAAATGTTGCAAACGTCAAATCATAATGAGGGATGAGTGTACTATGACACACAAAAAATCGTTAAAACCCCTTGATCGCGTATTATAGGATTTAAGAAGCAATACATGATTGAGTTATCCTTCTTAAATTAATTTACCCAGAAAATATAAGGGAACCGAAGTGTTGCTACTATGTATAACAATGATACCCACGGATTTGCCGTTAGATTTAAATGACTACAGTTTCCAGTTCGGTTAAAATTTGCAATGACATTCAATAAATCTGTGGTCTATTCAAATTTGAAAAATCCAAATTTTTCCCATGAACACCTTTATGTTGCATGTTCACGTGTAGAATGACCCACTGATTAAAATATGTACACTTCTTTGGTTCTTCCATTTATACTCTATTATCAAAAAAAATTATGTTTTAATATACCTCAAAATTTTTGTTAAATTTCGATGCGAATATCAAAAGAAACTAACACAATCCGAAGATTTATTCCAACCAAAAAAAGTTAAATTTCAGTCAATACTTCTTTAGGCAGGACGAAGTCTGCCCGGTCATCTAGTTTATAGTATAAATGTAAATGTAATGTTGGTAGCATGGCTTGTGTCGATCACAAATGAAGAAAAAGAAAGACACAATGATAGGAAGATGAAAAATATCGAAAAGAAAATTATGAAGAAAAAACCGAACTTGGTTTAATTACTATATTCTAATGTAATACTTGGCCACACAGTGACTATTTTTTGCACTTAATTTCATGTTCAGACTAAACTATGAAAAATTTTAAATTTGAGAGTGATGAATTGGGACGATGGATGAAAAACAGATTGATAACATTCCAAGTTGCTGAAATATGCCGATTCAAAAACGTGGAAAGTAAAATTGTATAGACGACAGAATGCTAGCTTGTATGGATGCCGGCAATATGTCATCTCCATTAGATATACACTCCATCAGTGAAACTTCTAAAGCGTTAGTTCACAATATTGAGGATCTACTTCTGAATTGCACAAGTTTGCATGAGCAACGTTAAAGCACCGTCGGCGTCATGGCAAAGAAAGTATTGAAAATTTCAATGTAATTTTATTAATTTTGGGCAAGTTATAAGTATTTTTTTTATATTAAGTTTTTTAGATCCCTAAAACATTAGTTTTGCATTGGGACGAAAAGCTACTTCCCACTTACTTAAAAAACTTAATTTCCCTTTACACCCCATGAATGTATAGGATAGCTTCCCGCGTTGTTGGGAATTAAAACGCTTTCTATTTTTACTGGTTTATCGGCGAATGCGAAAGTCACTTTTTGAGAAGCTTTTACTATACATGCCGAGTGACTCGACACTTATACAGCGACGTTGCTGTCGACAATACCGTGGGAGCCGGCTGTGAAAGAAAAATGTAGGCGGGAATCGAACCTGAGATCTCCCGCATGGTAGTCGCGTTTTCTAACCATCATGCTACGAGACGCAATTGCTGGAATAGATAAAGTTGTTCGTTTGGCTTCTGGGCTAACGTGATAGAACTATGAGAAATGTATAGCTATAGCCCATCAAAGCATACGGCTGAGACCCCAGACTTCTTTGGAAAAAATAAGTTTTGTAGATTTTTCATGTAATAAAACCATGTCCGTCTTTTCGGCTGGGTGGATGGTTAAGACGATAACTGAAGTAATTCATATTAAATTTAAATAGAAATTTACTAGTGGCATAAACATTTCTAGTTGCGGTGTTGGTCAGAAAAAGGGCGAAATACACCTCCCATACAAAATAAACTATTTCATGAAATACACTGTTATGTCGATATGTTCGTGTTGCTGGACTCTACGAACCTAAAATTTGGCTGCTCTTATTACACTATGTCACAAAATTTCAAAAATGCCTTTATCCGGGACATTTTACGATTAATGTACATTTAACATTTAATGTAAAATTTCACGTTTAATTCAAATCTTTTCTGAGATATGTGGAAAGTATAACGGTTTTTGAGATATCGCCTGTAACAAGTGTATCCTGATGGTTCGGAGTTCACTTTATTCAATGTGGTTTTCATTTGATACGAAAACCTGTAGAGAAATTTCAGTCTATACCATCACCCAATATAAGATAATAGCAGTCTTGAGCTATTGAAGTCAATCGATTTTTAATTAAAACCAGTAAGAAAGTTTCAGTTGGGCAACCTGACTTATATATACCCTTAACCTCAGTAAAACAACAAATTTTCTATTCTATTGATATTAATTCTCGATTTCTAAAGTGGGCGGAGTGGTACATTTGTATGGGAGGTACCAGAAGTGGCGTGGCTAGACCTCCAGTTTTTTTCTCTAAAACGTTGTCCTGTTATAGCTTAACAGAATTCAGAATTAGCGCACGAAAGTGTCGAGTGTATTGACATTATTACTCCATCTCTAAAGTGGGCGGAGTGGTACATTTGTATGGGGGGTACCTGAAGGGGCGTGGCTAGACTTCCGGTTTTTCCTCCAAAACTTTACCCTGCTATAGCTTTACCAAATGAAGAATTTTTGTACGATAGCGTTGTATTTATTGATATTTTTACTCCATCTCTAAAGTGGGCGGAAAGGTACATTTGTATGGGAGGTACAACAAGGAGCGTGGCTGGACTTCCAGATTTTTTCCCCAAAACTCTATCCTGCTTAAACTTTACTAAATCCAGAATTTGGGCACCATATCGTTAGGTCTATTAATAATATTAATAGACTACTAAAGTGGGCGGTACCAGATGTGTATGGGAGGTACCAGATGGGGCGTGGCTAGACTTCAAGTTTTTTTTCTCAAAAGCTGTATCCTGCTATAGCTTTATTAAATAAAGATTTTGGGTACGATCGCGTTGGATTTATTGATATTATTACTCTATCTCTAAGAATGGGACTTTGCCCAGAGGGTGAAAGTTACTGATTGCCACTCACTTGGGAGTGACCAGAATCAATTCCTTTGCGGCACTGTCCAAGCAGCTAACTACTTCCGGTCTTAGACCAAGTATTCCCTGGGCAATAACTTTAAAGCAACCGCTTAGAAGTTAGCTAGAGTTAGAAGGCGAAACGTTGAGTAACCTAATCGGCATGCTACCACCGATGCGTCTTAGGAAGTAGGTAACAGAAGTTACTGAAGCTCAGCACAGGCTCTCCTAGTGGCTTTGGCAGCCCCAAGAAACTATGATCGGGAGCGGTGGCCTAATAAGCCACTCTCCTTAAACAAAATTTATTATGAAAACACGGAGAATAAAAATAACAAGAACCCCCCCAAATGTTGACGACCCCCGCAAACGATATAAGGACCATGATTTAAGGATATGCACCTGGAATGTACGAACTCTTTACAGAGATGGTGCCTCTATCCAACTGGCGGATGTCCTCGACAAATACAAGGCTGACATCACCGCCATACAGGAAATGAGATGGACGGGACAAGGATGCACACGACGAAAGAACTGTGACATCTTTTACAGCTGCCATGCAAAAAGACACGAATTTGGATGTGGTTTCATAGTCGGCAAGAGACTTCGACACCTGGTCTCGCGGTTTAACCCTGTAAGTGACCGAATAGCCACCATTCGCATCCGGGCAAAATATTTTTACATCACGCTGATTTGTGTACACGCCCCGACGGAAGATAAAGACGATTAGATTAAAGATGCATTTTACGAGCGCCTAGAGGAAACATACGACCGCTGCCCTGGCCACGACATTAAAATTCTTCTGGGAGACTTTAATGCAAAAATAGGAAGGGAAGATGTTCTTGGTCCATCAATCGGTAAATTCAGCCTGCATACCGACACGTCAGACAACGGTTTTAGGCTGGTTAGCTTCGCAGCGGGAAGAAACATGGTAGTTAGTGGAACCAGATTCCAGCACAAAGATATCCACAAGGCAACTTGGCTATCCCCCGATCAAAACACCAAAAATCAAATTGATCATGTGGTAATTGATGGCAGGCATGCATCTAGTGTCATGGACGTGCGTGTGATCCGTGGTGCTAATATTGGCTCGGATCATTACCTGGTTGCAGCCAAGGTTCGCACAAGATTGAGCAGAGCGAAAAACGCACGAAAGCAAACACAAAGAAAGCTGGACATCTCGAAGCTGCAAACCCCAGAGATAGCTACTGCCTACTCCGACCAACTCTCCCAACTTTTACGACACAACGCCTTTACTTCTGACGTTCCCGATACACAGTGGCAGCATATTGCGCATTCCATGGCAACCGCCGCAACAACCGTGCTAGGATATGAAAAGCGGCGCTCAGACGAATCCTGGTACGATGAAGAATGTCGCATAGCGTCTGAGGAACAGGATGCTGCTTATTTGGCAACGCTACAGCCAATTGTAACGTGCTGTTAGGGAACGGCATAAGGAGAAAGTAAAACGGGCGAGACAGCTATTTAGGCGAAAAAACGTCAGATGAAGGAACGGGAGAACGAGGATATAGAGCGATACAGGGATAGAGGTGAGGCCCGAAAATTTTACCAGAAAGTAAGAGCAAATGGATATGGTAATGGCCTCCCCACCTGTAAGGACAGTGATGGAAATCTGGTCACGGATACGCAGAGTGTGCTGCACATATGGAGAGAACACTTCCAGCAACTGCTGGTTCCAGAAGGCAGCGCACGTGAAGTTATCACGCCAATTGTCGACGACGGCTTAGATTGCCCACCACCAAGTCAAGTCGAGGTAAGAAGAGCAATATCGCGGCTGAAAAACAACAAAGCAGCCGGTCTGCCCGCAGAGCTCTTCAAGTCCGGTGGCGAGGAGTTGATAACGAGCATGCACCAGCTCCTGCGCACGGTTTGGCTTAAAGAGTGCATGCCCGCCGATTGGAATGTAAGCGTATTATGTCCTGTGCTGAAAAAAGGTGATCCAAGTGTGTGCTCCAACTACCGCGGGATCAGCCTTTTACCCATCGCATATAAGGTCCTGTCGAGTGTGCTATGTGAAAGACTAAAGCCAGTGTTATCCAACCTGATCGGGCCTTATCAGTGTGGCTTTAGACCTGGAAAATCAACAACTGACCAGATTTTCACACTTCGGCAAATCCTGGAAAAGACCCAAGAGAAACAGATCGACACGTACCATCTTTTTGTCGACTATAAAGCTGCCTTCGACAGCCCGATACGGCAGAAATTACTTGAAGCCATGGCTGAGATTGGTATTCCAGCGAAGCTGATACGTCTTTGCGGAATGACGCTGACTGACACGAAGTCTTCAGTGAAGATTGGCAAGGACCTTACGGAGCCATTCTATACCAGACGAGGCCTAAAACAAGGCGACGGCCTATCGTGCGATCTCTTCAACATTGTGATGGAGATGATAATGAGAAAAGCTGCAGTAAACACGAGTGGCACTATATTCAACAAAAGCCACATGCTACTCGCGTACGCTGATGACGTAGACATCATCGGTCGAAAACTGCGGGATGTGACTGCAGCCTTCTCAGGTATTCAGAAGGAATCAGCGAAAATGGGCCTAACGGTGAACGAGGACAAAACGAAGTTATTAGTTTCAACGAACAAAGAATCTACTCGTTTGGGAAACTGCGTGAACGTTGACAACTATAATTTCGAGGTGGTAGATAATTTTGTCTACCTAGGCTCCGCCATCAACTCTCTAGAAATCCGGAGAAGAATCCTGCTTGCAAATAAATGCTACTACGGACTAAGCAAGCGATTCAATGACAGAGCCCTCTCTCGACGAACAAAACTCCAGCTATACCAGATACTGGTTCTACCTGTCTTAATGTATGGCTCAGAATCCTGGGTTATGACACAAGCGGATGAATCGGTTCTGGCGGTATTCGAGAGAAACATACTCCGTAAAATATATGGGCCCATCATCGTTAACGGAGAGTATCGGCGTCGTATGAATCATGAGCTGTACGAGCTGTACACTGACATTGACGTGGTCAAACGCATTAAGGTGCAACGGTTGCGTTGGCTAGGTCATGTTGTACGCATGGACGAAAATGCTCCAGCTCGAAAAGTCTTCGACAATGAACTCGATGGACGGCGCAGAAGAGGGCGACCTAAACTCCGTTGGAAAGACCAGGTTACTGAGAACCTTACAGAACTCGGTGTGACTAACTGGAGAAGAAGCGCAGAAGATCGAGGCGCTTATAATATTTTTCTACGTGCGGTATATAATCCACTGGGATTGCATAGAAGTACCAGCTAAGTAAGTATCTTTAAGATGGGCGGAAAGGTACATTTGTGTGGGAGGTACCAGAAGGGGCGTGGCTGGACTTCCATTTTTTTCCAAAACTTTATCCTGTTATAGCTTTACTAAGTACAGAATTTGGGTACGATCCCGTTAGGTGTATTGATTTTATTACTCAATTTCTTAAGTGGGCGGAATGATGTATTTAAATGGGAGGTACCAGAATGGGTGGGGCCATGTAGCCCATATGCAATACCGTAAGTAGTTTTGGGAAAATATTAACTCGTGCAAATTTCAAAACATTTGGTTGCGTCTTTCGAATGTTATCGTGCCACCCAGCCGGACAGCCAGACACACGGACATGGCTCAAACAACTTAAAAAGTCATGAATCGAATTTGGTTCAAGAAACCTAGGGGGTTAAGTGACTCCTATGTGTTACACTTTTGGGTCGTAGCAAATGTTATATACCCTTATCCCTAAGGGTGATGGTATAAAAAGTGTTACGCATTAAAGGATACGAGTTAGACCTCAAGCATCTGAAGACCAAATTCGTTTCAGAACTTTTTAAGACGATTGAGCTAAGTCCGTCTGTCTGGCTGGCTGGATGGCTGGTCAGCAGGATAACTGGAGTAAACCTTAACGGATCGGTATGATCGAGTATTAATATTTTTCAAAACGAACTAATGGGATTGTAAATGGGCAGAATAGCCCAACCCATTTTAGTACCTCCCATACAAAATTACCTATTTTTTGATCATTTATATTTCTTTTTGGATATTTGAATTTGGTCAGTTTAGTTATCTTGTAAAAGTAAATAAACCCTAAAAAAACCGAAACCTTTGCCATACCCCTTCAGGTACCTCCCATACAAATGACCTAATTGACCATCATTGTTTTACAAACATATCTTTTTTTGTAAATAAACTGAATTCATTATGATGTTCGCTTATGAAAATGGGACTCAGGAATGAATATGGACTATATCGGTTCACGTCTTCTGGTACCTCCAATACAAAATGACCTATTTTTGAAAATTAATATTTCTAATGAAAATTGGTCGATTAATTTATATTGTTGTAGGAGGCAAAACCCCAGAAAACCTAACTATATGGCACACCCCTTCTGGTACCTCCCATACAAATCACCGAACTCATCCCCATAGTTTTTTTTACATACAAATTTTTTTTGAAAGTACACTGAATTCAGTCAAATTATGCGTAAGTTGTACGGTCATGAAAATATGAATCAGGAATGAATATGGACTATATCGGATCACCCCTTCTGGTACCTCTCATACAAAATGACCTATATTTGGAAAATTAATATTTCTTTCTTAACTTTCAAACCGATACCCGCCGATTAATTAAATTTGGTCAGTTAATTTATATCGTAATAGAAGGCAAAACCTCAGCAACACTAACTATTTGACACACCCCTTCTGGTACCTCCCATATAAATAACCGATATTGCCCATTTTACATACATATCAATTTTGTATGTGCACTGAATTCAGACAAAGTTTGCCAAGGTAAACGTTTTAAACGCTTACAAAAGAAATCAGACACGTTGTGCTGACCCTTAAGTATGGTTTACACGCTATCTACCCATATCTACTCATATCCCCTCAACAACATGAGCGAGATAGCCTAATTAGAAAACATGTAGGAGTAAGCAAAGACAAACACTTCAAAATTATAGCAAAATAGAAATTGAATTATAGGAAGGTGGATAGAAAATCAAAATATACTGATTTGACAGTAGATAGGGGATATGGGAGGATAGCGTGTAAATCAGACTTAATTGTACCTCCTATACAAATAAGTTACATTTTTACGGTTTTGCTCCACAAGCAGACACAAAATAATACATATTATTATTTTAATTAAAAATCTATTTATTGCAATAACTCAAAACTTAAACAATATATTAGATTGGGTGATGGTATTTATCAGTCAGTTTACCTGTCTGAAATTTCTGTATTGGTTTTCGTATCAAATGATATATACCCTCATCCCTAAGGGTGGTGGTATAAAAAATTAGAAAAAAAACCACTGTGCATCGTAAGAAAGAATATGAATTTCTATAGGTCCGTTAATTAAGATTAACTTTAAATACTACTTTCCAACTTACTATGCAAATTAATAGCTAAAGCACCTGCACAGAAACAAACTACAAAAATCGATTAATCTAAAACACTAACGAACGTTCAGACAAACTTGATTTCATTTAATGACTCTGTTATTACTTGTCTGATTCCCTATTCCATGCACATGTCTTATTAAACTCGAATGCAATCTGGTATCATAAGAGCGCTAATCAGATAAGCAGTTTAAGAGCACCACTAGCTATACCAATTTTAGTATGAAACGAAATTTGCAGGTGCTCCTTCGTGAACAAACACAAGGGAAAATAGAATGGTAAAAAAAGAAACAGCTAACAGTTTAATGTAAATACAATACAAGTTCCATCCTTTCTTGAAAGAACTTTGAGGCTATAACAACATAATGAAAAAGAGGAAAAAAGTTTGTAAATGCAAAGGAAAATAAATGTAAGCACCCAATACTCTTAACACACAACAATAATATAGGACATTCAAAGGAATAGCATTCTTTCTAGAAATATTTGAAAACCCCAAGTTGAATAAAGTTTAAATTTAAGGAGATTGCATCCCTTTCAACCTCCTCACACACTTTGAAAAAAAAAGATGCCATAGCTGCGACGATGAATTGAGATGGAATAAAACATTAAGTGCAACACTTAAGGATTTTCCCAACAGTTGAGAAGAAAAAATAGTTAAGAAAATTATGGAAATTTATTGCATTGGTCGTAGCTTCGCGAGGGATACATGCGTTAAATCTGAAGAATTTAAGAAATAAGTGATAATTACCTGACATTATAGGTCTAGATTAGAGTGTTAAAAACAGAAAACTTACTAACCGGTTTTTTGTCCGAACCCTTAGGCTGGATTTTTCAAAATTAGCACTATTTTAATGGGTTTAGTTACATGGAAAGTATCTATGAAATTTAGTAAATTTATAAACATTCAGTTATTTGATATAACTAACGGGATTGCTGCTGTATCCACAGAACATTATCAAGATAGTTTTGAGCAAGACGTTATATAGAAAGTTTTTATGCTTACACGATTTTCTTTGACCTTATTAAGAAATACAATCATTTGCTTGAAAAATGCCGCTAGATTATTGTTTTCTCTAAGAAAAAATTTTTATCTTAAAGAAACGTTCGTTTAAAATCCAATCATAAATGACCTCAAGAAGAGGTATGTTTACTTAATTTATTTTAAATACAATTCTTTAGATATGTGTATAATGCATTTCAAGGACTTATCTATGTAATAAAATTTTCGTTATAAGAATAATGTTAATATTTTTTAATACTTAAAAATCTGTTATTTAACATTTCCGGAAATCGTATGTTAGATACCGGAAGGGGTGTGGCAAATGGTTAGGTTTTCTGAGGTTTCTCCGGGGTTCCATCATTTCGCGCACAAACGAAAATGACAAATTACCCAAAACATGTCGTAATGCCCAAATGCCCAAATGCAATGACATAAGACCCAATACAAATTAAGTTCTAAGCTTAGCCCGATCGGTCAAAAACTATTCCCACCTCCCATACAAACTCTCCCTTTTTGGAGTCTGTCCCTGCGATTACAATCACATTTAAAGAGCTATCAAGCTGAAATTTTGTATGCAAGCTTCCGTGCTCTTAGTGAAGGCAAAGTTCTAAGGTGAGCAAGGTCAGTGAGTAAAAGATAAATTAACCGACCAAATTCAAATAAACTCCAGTTGTCCGTTTGGAAGTTATAAATGAACGATTAATTATCCATAAATAGGCAATTTTGTATGGAAGGTATCAGAAGGGGTGGGGCTAATCTGCACAGTTAATTCATTTTAGAAAATATTAATATTGAATATTGACAAAAACATTTATTTTTAATCGGAAGCCGAAGAACACATAGCAAAAGTTTTCTTCTAAATATCTCTGTGTTTTTCACGAAACTTCACCTATAGTGTCTTGACCACTTTTTGTAAAAATTTTTGTGTTGTCTGTTGCAAAAAATAGAAGGAATAGTGATAATAAAATAAAACTTGCACTTAAATATATATACAAAAATTAATTAATAATTAATATTAAACTTTCGCAATTTTTCGCATCCGTGAACGAAGATACTCACCTTTCCTTCAGACCACATAGTGCAAAGTTAAACTAATTAACTAAAATGGTTAATATTAGCTACAGAGATACAATTCTCTAAGTCTGTATGTGTCATCAGTTGTGAGATGTGCACAAAAATTGGGCGTGACCGGTTTATCGAGACGACTGCTTTCGCTTCAATCTACTTAGCGCATTCTTAAAAAAATATGTAACATTTGACCTACAGATATAAAATATTAAGGCTTCCATTCTTAAGTTCTAAGACCTTAAGTTTCCTAGGACATATTTCATATGTGTCCGTAGAGCTTGGTACATCTCATATTTATATCTTTAAAAATATCTTAATATATGGATCATAAACGACTTCTACTAAGTTTTATGCTCGGATACAATGGGAGATCAGAAATATCAACTTTAATACTCTGAACACATTTATATGTATCAATAACTTTGGGAACAGGGCGGAGTTTTCCGGGACAGCTAGTACATTAATACTCGAAGGTTAATGGCGAACTTTTTTTGTGGTATGGTCTAATGTTTGTAATACACTTATTTGTTATTTCGAATCAAAATAAAGAAGGTTATATTAAAGTAAATCACAAAGTTTTGTTTTTCTATGATTTTATTAGTGTTTGTAGTGGAAGTGTTTAACGAATTTAACGACATTTCCAAACGTCAGCTTTTTGAAAAGCTTTTACTATACAAATCAGTTTGGTACGAATACTACGAAGTTACTGCGGATAATACCGACGGGACCGCTCATCAAAGAAACGTAGTTGTATGTGACAGAGCTCGAACCCAGGTCTCCCAAAAAAACAGTCGCATGTTTTAACCAATACCCCACAGTAAGTCGAATAAAACTGATACGATGATTTAACAAATTTTCGACGGAGTTTTTGCAGTTTAATATTAATGTTTGATTCATGGAAACTCTACCGACTCTATGTTAAAGAAAAGTTAAAGTAGTTTTTTTCTTGTAACCAATAGTATCCTTTAGCCCAAGAGAGACAATTTTGTGATTACCAAAATTTCAATGACATTTTTCATTCAGGGCAATCTATTCTCTGACGAAACTACTGCAAAAAGCGGTTGAAGATACACTTATTTTTATGTTAGTAGTGAATTTATTTTGTGACTTAATAATCAAAAATGTTTATTTATTAGTAATATAGGAATTCTTCACCATAAACACAATGAAAATTTACCAACCAAATACTTATATACAATTTTTTTAAAAATGTATTGCCAATATTATTGACCTTTTATTCATTGATTTCTAGGCTATGTAAATTTAATGCTTTACATTACAAAAAATGCTATCCAACATTCTACGACACTGACTAAGAAGACTTGTATGCGTCAAAATTGTAATGCTGTTAAAGTTTGTTTTTAATTCAGGATTTTGTCGAAATGCCCAAGGATAAATGGTGTTTAATTTCTTGTTAAACAATGACTTAACTCAATACACAGGCCAAGATATTTAACAATTATAACAATATACAATTATAATTTAAAATTGAAATGCTCTTTGAACGATGATGAATTTCTATTAGGTTTCGAAGCACAGGCGAACTTTTACAAATAGTATATACAACACATACAAGATGAGCGAATAAACCGCCATCAACGATATAAAACTTTCAAATGAAAACATTGCGCGCCATCCGTTCGCAAGATAATACTTGATGGAAATGCAGCTCGACATTTCACACTGCAATATGGTTGCATCCTTGCTTGGAGTGAATGGGTGGGCAACGTTGGTGATAGACTTCCTCCCTCGATGGAATGTGCTACGCAAGAAACGCTAATCCTCGAGGATATATTCTGATAATACGCAAGGTGCCGTCTGTGATGATACACATAAAACAACATGAAAACTCATTGTGTTAACGCAACTTGCTTCGTTTGGTTGCAGGTGCTGGCTTTGATGCTGCTGTTCCCCATAAATACTTTAGTGGCAGTGTTAACAAGTTTAGTTAGTTGTGGCTCTGCTCCGTTAAATGAAACTTATTAGTTGGTTCCGTGATGTCTCAGAGTGTTACAATGCAAACAACCCGAAATTAACTTGTAGAAGTCAAGCAAGCACCCGCTACCTCGGCAGTGAGTGAGTGCCTACCTAAAACACTTTACCGTCGATATGTATGTTTTGCACATTTTATCCACTGTCTCCCTTTTGTTTGTTCCATTTGTCGCTGCACGGCCAAAGGACGAAAGGGGAGGGACGTAATTTATGATGCAGTAGGTAACAAAAACGTTATGAATAAATTTGACTAGAAGAAATTAATTGAAATTCATACATCTTAACATGCACAGTCTCATAACTCAGCCCACGACGGGATTCACGACAAAGAAAATAATATGAAAATGTGAAATGAAAGATGCCAGAAGCAAAGTAGGAGATGACTAAAAAGTTATACGCGCCGTATGAGGAATTAATTTTCACTTAAAATATGCAACGAGGCGCACGTTATAAAAAAATGAGCTACAAATCCATTAAAACAGAACAAAATAATTATCTTCATAACTTTTACTAGTGTATCAATAAAACTTAAATGTATCCCCCGAAGGAGCAAAATTAAACTTACAAACGTGGGTAAGAATGGGTTCGCAATCATTAAATCAATTAATTGCGATTAAACAATTTCCTTAATACATACAATAGTTAATCAGTTAAATTTGGTAAATTAGAGACAAATTTGGTTTAATTATTATTGCTGAAAATACTTTAATATGCAGAAACTTATTCATTTAATTATGTTGAAAACCAGAAGATGATGGATGGTAACTGTTTCGTTTATCCCCAAAATATTATTATCTAAGCCTTCTCTACCATAATGATGGCCTTAACCCATTAGTGACGACTGTTACCATATGGTAACGTCGACAGCGTTAGATATTGCAAGCAATAAAATAAACACTAGAATAAATGTCAAGAATTTTCTTTTTTGATTTTATCAAAGCATGTTTTGATCTTTCATTCTTGATTTACCGCTATGCAATCAAACGTCAGTAGCGAGCGTGGGGGATCATTTAAAATAGGTGTTTTTCACATGTGAGCAAAACAGCATTATGGAGGGATATAAAAAGTCACTCCATATTAAGAATATTTTTTGGTTGTATAAAGACTAATATATTAAAGACTTTTAGTTTTTGTTATTTGAGAAGAATATAAAATATCATAAAAACGTATTACATGAATTATTTTATACTTGGTTATTTATTTACCTGTTTTAAATCTGTTACCATATGGTCAGAGCCGTCATAACACCACTAGTAAAAATGGATATTTTTCTGCAATTTTTCGGTTTACTTTTTTATACCATCACCCTTAGGGATGAGGGTATATATCATTTGATACGACCCAAAAGTGTAACACATAGAAGGAGTCACTTCAGACCCTAGGTTTCTTAGTCATTTGAGCCATGTCCGTCTGTCTGTCTGTCTGGTGGCTGTCCGGCTGGTTCGCACGATAACTTTCGAAAGGCGCAACCAAATGTCTTGAAATTTTGCACGAGTTAATATTTCCCCAAAACTACTTACGGTATTGCAAATGGGCTACATGGCTCCGCCCCTTCTGGTACCTCCCATACAAATACATCATTCCGCCCACTTTAGAAATCGAGTTATAATATCAATACACCCAACGCGATCGTGCTCAAATTCTGTATTTAGTAAAGCTATAACAGGATAAAGTTTTGGAGAAAAGATCTGAAAGTCTAGACACGCCCCTTCTGGTACCTCCCATACAAATGTACCACGCCGCCCACTTTAGATATGGAGTAATAATATCAATACACTTGACACGATCGTGCCCCAATTCTGTATTTTATTAAGTTATAACAGGATAAAGTTTTGGAGAAAAAATTGGAAGTCTAGCGGTGCCCCTTATGGGACCTCCCATACAAATGTACCTTTCCGCCCACTTCAGAGATGGAGTAATAATATCAATACATCCAACGCTATAGTGCCCAAACTCTGTATTTAGTAAAGCTATAACAGGATAAAGTTTTGGAGGATAAACCTAGAAGTCTAGACACGCCTCTTCTAGTACCTCCCATACAAATTTACCACTCCACCCACTTTAGAAACCGAGTAATAATATCAATATAATAGCAATTTTTTTTTATTTTACTGAGGGTGATGGTATATGTAAGTCGGGTCCCCGACTGAAACTTTCTTACTGGTTTTATGTAAAAATCGTTTTTTAACTAATTTATATGTAGTACTGACAAAATCTTTAAAAAATTTCCATTATTTCGCTCTTGTCATTAAAGGGTTAATGGTATATTGTTTCATTACACACCCGAAATACATTGGCCGGACAAAACTCAGCTCATGGTATTGTAAATGCAGACGCCATTTTGACACTATTACGTAATTAAACTCGGTTTAGCTACAAGTCAGTGTATTTC
>CAXIUB010000261.1:0-49133 GCA_964034835.1 Muscina levida | reverse complement strand
GGTGGATAATGGTCGATTTTCATACGGAAATCTTTAAACGCGTTTATCTCGTAAACTAAACGTCTAATCGAAAAAAGGAGCTTAATTTGTTTATTTATTTATTTATTTAAGATATTTAAGGCCCCAACACAAAAAGGTTATATGGACCATAGCAAATAAGTATAAATTTTACAAAGAATTGCATTTGGCGGGGATTAGTGTAAATTATTATAATTTTTTTTTTTGGTATGAGATTCAAATCGGCTAATATTATTTAATTTCAGTTTAGAATTGTTAAATATTTTAACATAATTTGTTAACAATTTTTAGTCTTATTTTTTTTTAATATATAAATATATATAATAATTTTGGAACTAATTGTTTGGTTTAAATCAGTTTATATAAATTAATTTCTTTTAAGAATTGTTTTACATTTTCAAAATGTTTATCACTTGATAAGACTTGAATATTTGCTATCTTAAATTTTCTTCGTTTTTCAATTAAATCTATACAGTCATTAAATAAATGTGCAACACTAATGATTTCACCACAGGTGCACAGTGGAGGTTGAGTTTTCTCAATAACATATTTATGCGAAAAATTACAATGCCCAATTTTAAGTCTCGTATATTTAATAAAATCAGTTTTAGATATTCTGGGGCTACAGAATTGTTGATTAATGTTTTTTTGTATTTCATATAATTTGCTGTCATTATTATTATTCCAAGAACCTTCCCAGAGTTCAAAAATATATTTTGAGATTTGCTGTTTGTAGTCCGAAAATTGATATTTGAACTCACCGGATACAACTTCAGTTAAAGATTTTTTCGCCAACTGGTCTGCACTTTCATTTCCATGTATGCCTAAATGACTTGGGACCCATAGAAAATCTATTTTGTTCAATGAGTTGTAGATTGACTCCCTTATTTGTTGTATAATAATATTACTAGTGAATGGATTTTGTATTCCTTCTAATGCACTTTTACTGTCACATATAATTAATGATTTTTGGGCAAGTAATTCTCCAGTGTAGATGGATGAATAATCATTTATGCGTTTGCACATTTTAAGATGAGTACCGAAAATTCCGAATCCAGCCTTTGCATAACTTACAGAACCATCTGTAAAGAAAACTTTATGATAGCGGTATTTTGTGTTTAGGGTTTCCAAAAATTTTTGCATTACTTCTGTAGTGTTCATATTTCTTTTTGGTGAATATGCTAGAGAAAAGTCTATGTTTATGGTTACATATGTCCAAGGAGCGATATGAGACAAAATTCGATTTTCAATAGAGTAAACGTTTATAGGATATTTGGATAAAATTTTTTCAAACTCAATAATACCTTTTGCATAAATTGGTAAAAATTTAGTGTTTCTCGATTTAAGGCTATTTATTTTTTCGTTGTTTGTAATTCTTTCATATAATGGGTGGTTTTGTAAAGAATAAACTTTCAATATATAATTTAATAAATATTTTTGTCTTCTTAAATGTAGGGGAGGACATGAAGATACAACTTGCAAACTTAAAAGCATCTTAAAAGCACCAATTGAAAGTCGAATTCCTGTATTCAAAATCGGGTCTAGCGTTTTCAGATTCGAACTATGGGCTGTAGAATAAATTATTGAGGCGTAGTCTATGGTGGGCAAAGAATTTTTAATAGAGTTTTAGGGTCCGAACCATACTGTGAACATCGTAACATTTTAATTATATTAAGCTTTGAATTAGCTTTTGCCTTTATATTTTTTATATGAGTACTAAAGCTAAGCTTTTCATCAAATGTTAATCCTAGCAATTTACATTCCTTTACCCATGTTATATTTCTACCATTTATATGGAGAGACAAATTGTTTGATACTCGTTTATATCTAGATGAAAATTTAATTGCTACGGTTTTTTCTTCATTAAACTAAAATCCGCTTGTTCTATTCCAATTTTCTAACTTATTAATAGTCATTTGGATTTTGTTTACTATGGTGCTATCTTTTTCCCCCGAGCAATACACAAAGAGGTCATCAGCATATAATAATGCTTTTACATCTCTATGACAATTGTCCAAAATATCGTTAATAGCTAACAAGAAAAGGGTTACGCTTAAAACAGAGCCTTGAGGCACTCCGTTTTCAAGAGGAAAATAATCTGATGTAGTATTTCCGACGATACAACAAAACTTTCTTTCGCATAAAAAGTTTGAAATAAATGTCGCCATATTGCCACAAATTCTCGATTTATTTAAATTTTTGTAAATGAGTTGTTTCCAAACGCAATCATATGCTTTACTAATGTCGAAAGATACACCTATAACATTTCTTCGGAAAGAAAAGTTTTCCATTACATCGGAGTGTAATAAAGCCAAGTTATCAATAGTTCCCCTATTTCTCCTAAAACCAGATTGGTTGACATTTAGGATGTTATTTCTTTCTATGTACCAATTTAATCTTTTAATAATAATTCTTTCTAAAAGCTTACAAATACAATTTGTGAGTGAAATCGGTCTATAATTTATTTTTTTGGTTCTGTCCTTTCCCGGCTTTAATACAGGAACCACAATCGCTTTTCTCCAATTACTTGGAAATACTTGTTTTGTCCATATTATATTAAAGAAATCTAATATATATTGTATTGCATCACAGTTAAGATGTTTCAACATTTCATATCTGATAGTATCAGGTCCCGGAGACGATCCGTGACATGAATTTAGTGCTACCCTAAGTTCTATTAGTGTAAGTTTATTGTTATACATCTCATTGTTATTTGATGGATCAATTGTAAAGTTATTATGGGCAGAGTATACCCTAAACTGTGGAGTAAAGTTGGAGGAGGAGGAGTTTTGTGCGAAATGTGAAGCTAATGTATTAGCAATGTCTTTTTTGTCCGTTATGATAGTTTGGTTGTGTTCGATTGCTGAAATTTGTTGGAAGTTATTGGACCCATTTAATGATTTTATTTTCCTATATACTTCGGACGATGTCGTATGAAGATTTATTGTATCGCAAAAATCTGTCCATGATTTTCTCTTACTTTCTCTAATAGTTTTTCGAGTCAAGGATTTGATCCTCAGAAAATTTGATAGGTTGTCATTAGCCGGGTTTCTCCTGAATTTTTTCAATAATCGTCTTCTTTCTTTTATTAACTGCTTTATTATGTTATTCCACCATGGTACTGTTTTTCTATTATTGTGTGTGGATACTAAGGGTATTGCGTTTCGAGCCTGTTTTAAAATAGTTTCAGTTATGTATTCTTCAATTTCATTGATGTCATGAAAGCTTTCTAAAGGTTTATCAAAATAGCAGTTAAATTTTTCCCATTTAGCACGTTTGATATTCCAACTTGGTATTCGTTCTGTATTATGTGAGATTCTATTTACGGTAATCATTATGGGGTAATGATCGCTGTCATGAAGATCATCGCTAATATTCCAATCAAAAATGTGGTGAATATTAGGTGAAGATATACTAAGGTCAATACAACTTGAAGTTCCATATGCAAAACTGAAGTGGGTATCGTAATTTATGTTATTCAAAATATTTAGGTCATTATCGTCAATGAACCTCTCTATTATTTTTCCCCTGGAATCTGTTCTGTTAGAACCCCATCTAGTATTATGAGAATTGAAATCACCTAGGAGCAAATAAGGGAGATTAAACTGTGAGACAAGATCGTTTAAGTTTTTCATCGTTAAGGTTTCCGAACAGGGAAGGTAAATGGAACATATAATAAATTCAGTGGGTACTTTAACTTTAATAGCAACGGCTTGCAGTTGTGATACGATAGGTATTTCTTCGCCTTTAAATATATTATTGAGATAAATTCCGACCCCACCATGGGCGATTGCGCCAGATAGATTATTTTTGGTATAGCAAGTGAAATTTTTTAGTTTTAAATTATAACAACTTGATTTAAACCTTGTTTCTTGTATACATATAGCAAAAAAGTTAGATTTTGACATTAAAAGTTTTAATTCGTCTAAATGACTTGTAAAGCCATTGCAGTTCCATTGTAATATATTATATTGACTATTCATTAGAGCTTGAATAAGTAGAATTCATATCATCGTAATCGTATCCATTATTGTTCGTTGGGTTTGCTTCAGCTGCATTATCTTTCTTCTTCTTGTCCGCATTTGAGAGTTCGCGTTTTTTCCGTTTTGAAATGTTTTTAGGCAGTAGATTGATTTTAGTTCCATCTAGCTTTGTTATTGTTTTTGTTTTTTCTATCTCCTTTATCGTAGCGGGTTTCTTGTTTTCGTTTTCCTGACATTTGCATTGACAATTGCATGTTCTGGTTATAGTGGCATACGTTGTTGTAAGTTGGTTTTGTCTCCCATATTCTCTTCGTGCTTCTCCCAATGTCTTTTTTTGTGAAATTTTTATTTTTTGTATTGTGAATTCTTTTTTGTATACATCACATTCTCTTGAGAAACTGTTGTGTTGTTGTTGACAATTTGCACATTTTGGTTGTTGATCACATTTTTCACGAATACTGGTCACCTTATCAATGGTTGTATGTTCTTTATTACTGCAGTGTGGACATAATTTTTCCTTGGATGAACAATTATCGGTTGTATGACCAAATTGGAAGCATTTGAAGCACCGCAATGGATTTGGTATATAAGGTTTTATATTAGTGTTTAAATATCCTAGGGTTATTTTATCAGGAAGGTCGCTTACGTTAAAAGTTGCAATATACAGTCCAAGATCTTCATTCGTATGCCGTTTGGTTATGGGGTCTCTCTTCTTTAAACGTTTTATTTCCAATATACTTGGATTTTGTTCGCGGATTTCGCGCAGAAGTTCATCATCTGTAAGTTCCCTTAATTCATTGGTATAAAATATTCCTTTGGATTTATTTAATGTTGCGTGCTCTTCAACTTTGACAAGTATTTCCAGAGACAAGCTTAGGAGTTTTATAAGTTTATTGGCTTGCTTTCCATTAAAACACTGAATGAGTATTTGTCCTGATCTCAATTTTTTGCAAAGCTTGACCTTGCCAGAGGTGGCATCAATGGAACGTTGAATAAGAAATGGTGAGGACTTTTGATAGGCCATCAGAAGAACGAACTCCACTTCTAGTCATAAGCAAATAGACTGGATCTACAGACTTAGGGTTCTGTATAGTTTTACCCCTGTCAAAAAGGAGCCCTCCCCCCATTGTTAATGCTCTGCGTAACAATAATTTTTTTTTTTTTTTCACTTCTTTACTGTAATAAACGTGTTGTTTTTTGGAGTTTTGTTTGATAGTTTTTTTTTGTTTTGCTGTACTTTGCTTTGCTTTCTTCTAACACGAGAATAAGCGCTTGCCAGTGTATACTCTATGAGAGTCGAAACTGAACTGAGCTTAATTTGTGATCACTATGAAATACTTGAAAACAACACTAGAAATAGGTGGGGATATCACGATGAAATGGGTGGATAATGGTGGATTTTCATATGGAAATCTTTAAGCGCGTTTATCTCTTAAACTAAGCGTCTAATCGAAAAAAGGAGCTTAATTTGTGATCACTATGAAATACTTGAACCATTAGTATTTGGTTGGGATATTACAATGAAATGGGTGGATAATGGTCGATTTTCATATGGAAATCTTTAAACGCGTTTATTTTGTAAACTAAGCGTCTAATATAAAAAATTGCTTAATTTGTGATCACGGAGCTTAGTTTGTGATCACTATGAAATACTAGAAAAACCATTAGTATTTGGTTGGGATATTACCATGAAATGGGTGGATAATGGTCGATTTTCATATGGAAATCTTTAAACGCGTTTATCTCGTAAACTAAGTGTCTAATCGAAAAAAGGAGCTTAATTTCTGATCACTATGAAATACTAGAAAAACCATTAGTATGAAATGGGTGGATAATGGTCGATTTTCATATGGAAATCTTTAAACGCGTTTATCTCGTAAACTAAGCGTCTAATCTAAAAAAGTAGCTTAATTTGTGATCACTATGAAATACTTGAAAAACCATTAGTATTTGGTTGGGATATTACCATAAAATGGTTGGATAATGGTCGATTTTCATATGGAAATCTTTAAACGCGTTTATCTCGTAAACTAAGCGTCTAATCGAAAAAAGGAGCTTAATTTGTGATCACTATGAAATACTTGAAAAAAACACTAGAAATAGGTGGGGATATTACCATGAAATGGGTGGATAATGGTCGATTTTCATATGGAAATCTTTAAACGCGTTTATCTCGTAAACTAAGCGTCTAATATAAAAAAATTGCTTAATTTGTGATCACGGAGCTTAGTTTGTGATCACTATGAAATACTAGAAAAACCATTAGTATTTGGTTGGGATATTACCACGAAATGGGTGGATAATGGTCGATTTTCATATGGAAATCTTTAAACGCGTTTATCTCGTAAACTAAGCGTCTAATCGAAAAAAGGAGCTTAATTTGTGATCACTATGAAATACTAGAAAAACCATTAGTATGAAATGGGTGGATAATGGTCGATTTTCATATGGAAATCTTTAAACGCGTTTATCTCGTAAACTAAGCGTCTAATCTAAAAAAGTAGCTTAATTTGTGATCACTATGAAATACTTGAAAAACCATTAGTATTTGGTTGGGATATTACCATAAAATGGTTGGATAATGGTCGATTTTCATATGGAAATCTTTAAACGCGTTTATCTCGTAAACTAAGCGTCTAATCGAAAAAAGGAGCTTAATTTGTGATCACTATGAAATACTTGAAAAAAACACTAGAAATAGGTGGGGATATTACCATGAAATGGGTGGATAATGGTCGATTTTCATATGGAAATCTTTAAACGCGTTTATCTCGTAAACTAAGCGTCTAATCGAAAAAAGGGGCTTTATTTGTGATCACTATGAAATACTTGAAAAAACACTAGAAATAGGTGGGGATATCACCATGAAATGGGTTGATAATGGTCGATTTTCATATGGAAATCTTTAAACGCGTTTATCTCGTAAACTAAGCGTCTAATCGAAAAAAGGAGCTTAATCTGTGATTACTATGAAATACTAGAAAAACCATTAGTATTTGGTTGGGATATTACCATTAAATGGGTGGATAATGGTCGATTTTCATATGGAAATCTTTAAACGCGTTTATCTCGTAAACTAAGCGTCTAATCGAAAAAAGGAGCTTAATCTGTGATTACTATGAAATACTTGAAAAACCACTAGTATTTGGTTGGGATATTACCATGAAATGGGTGGATAATGGTCGATTTTCATATGGAAATCTTTAAACGCGTTTATCTCGTTAACTAAGCGTCTAATCGAAAAAAGGGGCTTAATTTGTGATCACTATGAAATACTTGAAAAAACACTAGCAATAGGTGGGGATATCATCATGAAATGGGTGGATAATGGTCGATTTTCATATGGAAATCTTTAAACGCGTTTATCTCGTAAATTAAGCGTCTAATCGAAAAAAGGAGCATAATTTGTGATCACTATGAAATACTTGAAAAACCACTAGTATTTGGTTGGGATATCACCATGAAATGGGTGGATAATGGTCGATTTTCATATGGAAATCTTTAAACGCGTTTATCTCGTAAACTAAGCGTCTAATCGAAAAAAGAGGCTTAATTTGTGATCACTATGAAATACTTGAAAAATCACTAGAAATAGGTGGGGATATCACCATGAAATGGGTGGATAATGGTCGATTTTCATATGGAAATCTTTAAACGCGTTTATCTCGCAAACTAAGCGTCTAATCAAAAAAAGGAGCTTGATTTGTGATCACTATGAAATAGTTGAAAAACCACTTGTATTTGGTTGGGATATTACCATTAAATGGGTGGATAATGGTCGATTTTCATATGGAAATCTTTAAACGCGTTAATCTCGTAAACTAAGCGTCTAATCAAAAAAAGGAGCTTAATTTGTGATCACTATGAAATATTTGAAAAATCACTGGAAATATGTGGGGCTATCACCATGAAATGGGTGGATAATGGTCGATTTTCATATGGAAATCTTTAAACGCGTTTATCTCGTAAACTAAGCGTCTAATCAAAAAAAGGAGCTTAATTTGTGATCACTATGAAATATTTGAAAAATCACTGGAAATATGTGGGGCTATCACCATTAAATGGGTGGATAATGGTCGATTTTCATATGGAAATCTTTAAACGCGTTAATCTCGTAAACTAAGCGTCTAATCAAAAAAAGGAGCTTAATTTGTGATCACTATGAAATATTTGAAAAATCACTGGAAATATGTGGGGCTATCACCATTAAATGGGTGGATAATGGTCGATTTTCATATGGAAATCTTTAAACGCGTTTATCTCGCAAACTAAGCGTCTAATCAAAAAAAAGGAGCTTGATTTGTGATCACTATGAAATAGTTGAAAAACCACTTGTATTTGGTTGGGATATTACCATTAAATGGGTGGATAATGGTCGATTTTCATATGGAAATCTTTAAACGCGTTTATCTCGTAAACTAAGCGTCTAATCAATAAAAGGAGCTTAATTTGTGATCACTATGAAATATTTGAAAAATCACTGGAAATATGTGGGGCTATCACCATGAAATGGGTGGATAATGGTCGATTTTCATATGGAAATCTTTAAACGCGTTTATCTCGCAAACTAAGCATCTAATCAAAAAAAGGAGCTTAATTTGTGATCACTATGAAATACTTGAAAAACCACTAGTACATGGTTGGGATATTACCATGAAATGGGTGGATAATGGTCGATTTTCATATGGAAATCTTTAAACGCGTTTATCTCGTAAACTAAGCGTCTAATCGAAAAAAGGAGCTTAATTTGTGATCACTATGAAATACTTGTAAAGCCATTAGTATTTGGTTGGGATATTACCATGAAATGGTTGGATAATGGTCGATTTTCATATGGAAATCTTTAAACGCGTTTATCTCGTAAACTAAGCTTCTAATCGAAAAAAGGAGCTTAATTTGTGATCACTATGAAATATTTGAAAAATCACTAGAAATAGGTGGGGATATCACCATGAAATGCGTGGATAATGGTCGATTTTCATATGGAAATCTTTAAACGCGTTTATCTCGTAAACTAAGCTTCTAATCGAAAAAAGGAGCTTAATTTGTGATCACTATGAAATACTTGTAAAGCCATTAGTATTTGGTTGGGATATTACCATGAAATGGGTGGATAATGGTCGATTTTCATATGGAAATCTTTAAACGCGTTTATCTCGTAAACTAAGCGTCTAATCGAAAAAAGGAGCTTAATTTGTGATCACTATGAAATACTTGTAAAGCCATTAGTATTTGGTTGAGATATTACCATGAAATGGGTGGATAATGGTCGATTTTCATATGGAAATCTTTAAACGCGTTTATCTCGTAAACTAAGCGTCTAATCGAAAAAAAGGAGCTTAATTTGTGATCACTATGAAATACTTAAGAAATCCCATGAATTATATGGGGATATCACTATGAAATGGATTGCCAATGCTTGATTTTCATATGGAAATCTTTAAATGCGATTATCTCGTAAACTAAGCGTCTAATCGCAAAAAGGAGCTTAATTTGTGATCACTATGAAAAACTCAAGAAATCCCATGAATTATATGGGGATATCACTATGAAATGGATTGCCAATGCTTGATTTTCATATGGAAATCTTTAAATGCGATTATCTCGTAAACTAAGCTTCTAATCGCAAAAAGGAGCTTAATTTGTGATCACTATGAAATACTTAAGAAATCCCATGAATTATATGGGGATATCACTATGAAATGGATGGCCAATGATGGATTTTCATATGGAAATCTTTAAATGCGATTATCTCGTAAACTAAGCGTCTAATCGCAAAAAGGAGCTTAATTTAAGAAATCCCATGAATTATATGGGGATATCACTATGAAATGGATTGCCAATGCTTGATTTTCATATGGAAATCTTTAAATGCGATTATCTCGTAAACTAAGCGTCTAATCGCAAAAAGGAGCTTAATTTGTGATCACTATGAAATACTTAAGAAATCCCATGAATTATATGGGATATCACTATGAAATGGATGGCCAATGCTGGATTTTCATATGGAAATCTTTAAATGCGATTATCTCGTAAACTAAGCGTCTAATCGCAAAAAGGAGCTTAATTTAAGAAATCCCATGAATTATATGGGGATATCACTATGAAATGGATTGCCAATGCTTGATTTTCATATGGAAATCTTTAAATGCGATTATCTCGTAAACTAAGCGTCTAATCGCAAAAAGGAGCTTAATTTGTGATCACTATGAAAACTTAAGAAATCCCATGAATTATATGGGGATATCACTATGAAATGGATTGCCAATGCTGGATTTTCATATGGAAATCTTTAAATGCGATTATCTCGTAAACTAAGCGTCTAATCGCAAAAAGGAGCTTAATTTGTGATCACTATGAAAAACTCAAGAAATCCCATGTATTATATGGGGATATCACTATGAAATGGGTGGGCAATGATGGATTTTCATATGGAATCTTTAAATGCGATTATCTCGTAAACTAAGCGTCTAATCGAAAAAAGGAGCTTAATTTGTGATCAGTATGAAAGACTCAAGAAATCCCATGTATTATATGGGGATATCACTATGAAATGGGTGGGCAATGATGGATTTTCATATGGAAATCTTTAAATGCGATTATCTCGTAAACTAAGCGTCTAATCGAAAAAAGGAGCTTAATTTGTGATCACTATGAAAAACTCAAGAATCCCATGAATTATATGGGGATATCACTATGAAATGGGTGGGCAATGATGGATTTTCATATGGAAATCTTTAAATGCGATTATCTCGTAAACTAAGCGACTAATCGCAAAAAGGAGCTTAATTTGTGATCACTATGAAAAACTCAAGAAATCCCATGAATTATATGGGGATATCACTATGAAATGGGTGGGCAATGATGGATTCTCATATGGAAATCTTTAAATGCGATTATCTCGTAAACTAAGCGTCTAATCGCAAAAAGGAGCTTAATTTGTGATCACTATGAAATACTTAAGAAATCCCATGAATTATTTGGGGATATCACTATGAAATGGATTGCCAATGCTGGATTTTCATATGGAAATCTTTAAATGCGATTATCTCGTAAACTAAGCGACTAATCGCAAAAAGGAGCTTAATTTGTGATCACTATGAAAAACTTAAGAAATCCCATGAATTATATGGGGATATCACTATGAAATGGGTGGGCAATGATGGATTTTCATATGGAAATCTTTAAATGCGATTATCTCGTAAACTAAGCGTCTAATCGCAAAAAGGAGCTTAATTTGTGATCACTATGAAATACTTAAGAAATCCCATGAATTATATGGGGATATCACTATGAAATGGGTGGGCAATGATGGATCTTCATATGGAAATCTTTAAATGCGATTATCTCGCAAACTAAGCGTCTAATCGAAAAAAGGAGCTTAATTTGTGATCAGTATGAAAGACTCAAGAAATCCCATGTATTATATGGGGATATCACTATGAAATGGGTGGGCAATGATGGATTTTCATATGGAAATCTTTAAATGCGATTATCTCGTAAACTTAGCGACTAATCGCAAAAAGGAGCTTAATTTGTGATCACTATGAAATACTTAAGAAATCCCATGAATTATATGGGGATATCACTATGAAATGGATTGCCAATGCTGAATTTTCATATGGAAATCTTTAAATGCGATTATCTCGTAAACTAAGCGTCTAATCGAAAAAAAGGAGCTTTATTTGTGATCAGTATGAAAAACTCAAGAAATCCCATGAATTATATGGGGATATCACTATGAAATGGATTGCAAATCCTGGATTTTCATATGGAAATCTTTAAATGCGATTTTCTCGTAAACTAAGCGTCTAATCGCAAAAAGGAGCTTAATTTGTGATCACTATGAAAAACTTAAGAAATCCCATGAATTATATGGGGATATCACTATGAAATGGATTGCCAATGCTGGATTTTCATATGGAAATCTTTAAATGCGATTATATCGTAAACTAAGCGTCTAATCGCAAAAAGGAGCTTAATTTGTGATCACTATGAAAAACTCAAGAAATCCCATGAATTATATGGGGATATCACTATGAAATGGATTGCAAATGCTGAATTTTCATATGGAAATCTTTAAATGCGATTATCTCGTAAACTAAGCGTCTAATCGCAAAAAGGAGCTTAATTTGTGATCACTATGAAATACTTAAGAAATCCCATGAATTATATGGGGATATCACTATGAAATGGGTGGGCAATGATGGATTTTCATATGGAAATCTTTAAATGCGATTATCTCGTAAACAAAGCGTCTAATCGAAAAAAGGAGCTTAATTTGTGATCAGTATGAAAAACTCAAGAAATCCCATGTATTATATGGGGATATCACTATGAAATGGGTGGGCAATGATGGATTTTCATATGGAAATCTTTAAATGCGATTATCTCGTAAACTAAGCGTCTAATCGCAAAAAGGAGCTTAATTTGTGATCACTATGAAATACTTAAGAAATCCCATGAATTATATGGGGATATCACTATGAAATGGGTGGCCAATGATGGATTTTCATATGGAAATCTTTAAATGCGATTATCTCGTAAACTAAGCGTCTTATCGCAAAAAGGAGCTTAATTTGTGATCACTATGAAATACTTATGAAATCCCATGAATTATATGGGGATATCACTAAGAAATGGGTGGGCAATGATGGATTTTCATATGGAAATCTTTAAATGCGATTATATCGTAAACTAAGCGTCTAATCGAAAAAAGGAGCTTAATTTGTGATCACTATGAAATACTTAAGAAATGGGTGGGCAATGATGGATTTTCATATGGAAATCTTTAAATGCGATTATCTCGTAATCTAAGCGACTAATCGCAAAATGGAGCTTAATTTGTGATCACTATAATCACTATATTCGTAAAGTCATATTTTGGCAAAGCTCGTGAATTGCATTCTGTTTAATTTTATTTTTGGATTTACATTGATTGATTGTGTGCTTTAATTCGGTGAATTTTACACTACGAATAATCCTCTTCTACTGAGTGTTCGTAGTTTGTGCTAACATTGTGTGTTTCCTGTGTTTTTATTAAATTTTTGCTGTGACACTGTCTGCAAGGTTAGTTGTTGTTACATCTTTTTGCTTCTCTATCACTTCTGTTGGTGATCATTTGTTTACATTTGATTGCGCTTTGTTCCCTTTTTCTGATACGGAGTACTAATTTCAATTTTGTTTGCATACCGTAAGGCGTTTCTCTGTTGCCTATAGTTAATACATCTTTTAGAACATGGATTGTGTCTTTGATAAGTGCTCAATCACAAACGCCAGCGAGCGTTTTATACAGTGCTGGCTCTGTGATGAGTATGCACATGTTAAGTGTGCTGGGCTTAATGGTAGGCATTTTGATCAGTATATGGTACGTTCAAGTGGCCTTCGTTGGGCTTGTTGGAGCTGAAGAGTCTTAGATGTTGATTTTTATAAGCTCTTTAAGGAGACGAAAAAAGGTTTTGCTGACATACGGAAGGAATTTTCAACAATTATGTTGAAATTGAAAGGTTTTGAGGAAATGTTTACCCAATTTAAATGGCCGGAGAATCTTGTTTCTTCACCGAAAAGGAAGAAGCATTCTTCGAATGTCACCGCGACCGCTGTAGAAAAGGTTATCTCAATTCCGGAGAAAATGCCTAATATTTCTCACTCCCCTCCCCCTTCAAATCTGGCTCCGATCCGTGATCAGTTACCTGATGGTGAAGGGCACGTGATCAATGATAATATTGTTGCTTCCCCTAAAAATATCCAACCAGCTAATGTATCTTCGCAGAATATCCCTTCTGGAGTTTCTGTCGTTGCAGGTGTTGACAGACCTGCAACTAATATTAGCTATGCGTCAGTTTTGAGCAGTGCGGCTTCTGAGAATTCATTAAAGCCACCAAATTCTCCTTGTACCCTAGTTGTGGTTCCTCCCCGGAAAACTATATTTTTATCAAGACTTGCGGCGGATACATCCCCGGAGAAAATTAAGGAATTTATAAAATCTAAATGTTTACAATTTGATAATTCTGACTGTACTGTTTTTAAATTTAACAATATTCGTCTTAGGGATATTGCATCTTTTAAAATTATTGTACCATTAAAATTGTTCGATGTCCTTATTAAGGAATCTTTCTGGCCATCCGGAGTCCTCGTACGGGAATTTGTTCCAAGAATTAATAATCGAATTAGTGAGGGTGTAAATTTGAATGCTGCACCAAAAAACTAAGTTCATCCCTATTACCGTCCAATTGCTTTGTTATTGTGTATCAGAACGTACGTGGTCTCAACACTAAGCTTCCGAAACTGTATAGCAATAGCTTCGGTTTTGACTGTGATGTTATTGCTTTTACTGAGACATGGTTGCATGATAGCATATGTGATGCCGAAATTATGTGTAGTGACTTTCAAATTTTTCGTCGTGACAGAATTGGAAAAAGTGGAGGTGGTGTTTTAATTGCAGTTAGTAATAGGTACACTGCGAATTTGGTAGATACGCCTAATGTTGAGAACCTGGAGCTTATTTGTGTAAAGGTAAAAGTTTTTTCGAAAACTATATATGTTTGTTGTTCATATGTACCGCCTTGCTCTGACATTGAGACTTATAACGCTCTTATCGCAGCGTTTGCCTCTGTGGTTCACTGTCTGGGAAACGATGACTCCATTGTAATACTTGGTGATTTTAACTTACCCAATGTCTCCTGGCATTACTCTGAGGATTTGTTTTCTTATTTACCCTCTACACTGTCAACTAGTCTGGAGAATATCTCTGATCTTGGGTTGTACCAAACGAATGGGGTATTGAACTCAATGGGCCGTTTGTTGGATCTTGTTTTTGCTGATAACATTGAAGGGTTTTCTTTGGATCGTATTGATCCTATTTCATTACCCGAAGATCGTTATCACCCTACTATTGCGATCACTATCGAGGCAGATTCCGCTTATAACCGAAATGATGTTATTCTTTCTACTGTTAAGTCTTTCTATTTCAAGCGAGCCAACTACGTGAAACTTAATTCTTGCTTTAGTGAAATTGACTGGCCATCGCTTTTAACAATGGACCCTTTCAATTCCAGATCCATGGATGTAATTTTGGAAAAATTTTATAAGATTATTGAAACATGTTTTTCTAAATGCATACCTCTGACTCGCCGTAACTTGATGCTAAACATTGCTATGCGCGGTATTTGGATAATCTGAAATCTAACTTTGCTAACGACCCTAAGTCTTTCTACGACTTTGTGCGCTCTAAACGCAAATCGGCGTCCTTTCCGCCTACAATGCATTTCAATGACGATTCATCGTCGGATTACATCGAAATCGCTAATATGTTCGCAGATTTTTTCCAATCCACGTATAGGAATGCTGACTCGAATATTCAATTTTCTTTGAACTATCCATATGCTATTGAGAGTACATCTATCTCAAATATTTTCAGCTTTGACATAAATTCTGTTTTTAAGTCTTTGTCTTCTCTTAAGTTTTCCTGCAAACCAGGTCCTGATGGTATTCCTGCCTGCATTTTGCGTGGTTGTGCATCGAGTCTTTGTTATCCCTTAACTGATATTTTTAACAAGCTTTTGAGATTAGGTCATTTTCCATCCATGTGGAAAGAGTCGTATATATTACCATTATTTAAGTCTGGTACAAAATCAAACATTTCTAACTATAGGGGTATTGCCAAACTCAGTGACATCCCTAAGTTAATGGAAAAACTAGTTACCGAGAACCTTACATTTCAGGTCAAGTCAATTATCTCACCGAAACAACACGGCTTTCTCAAGGCTCGTTCTACGGTTACTAATCTCCTTGAGTTTACAACACATGTTTTCTTGGGATTTGTTAAGAAAATGCAAACTGATGTAATTTACACCGATTTTAGTAAAGCATTCGATAGAGTTGATCATCGTATTTTGTTGATGAAACTAGATCGTATGGGATTTCCTGAGAATCTCCTTCATTTGATCAAATCTTACCTTTTTGGTAGGACGCAACGTGTAATCTTTTATAATACAGTGTCCAGGGTGGTTAATGTAACATCCGGTGTTCCGCAGGGTAGTCATTTAGGCCCTTTGCTATTTTTGTTATTCTTAAATGATCTTCCTTCTATTATCTTACATAGTTCAATACTTATGTACGCTGATGATATGAAGTTATTTAGCAGCTGTGGCGATACGGTCAGACTTCAGAATGATATTGACCGCTTTGTTAATTGGTGCAAGGCCAATTTAATGGATCTCAACTTAAAAAAGTGTAAACATATGTAATTTTTTCGCTGTAATAGAATTTTATCTACATTTTGTATTGATGGTCTTGTTTTGGATTCTGTTTCCACATTTATTGATCTTGGCGTTCTTATGGACAGGAAATTGGACTTTATATCTCATATAAGCATGGTTGTCAATAGATCTAGATCTACACTTGGATTTATTAAAAGATGGGCTAAGGAATTCTCTGATCCGTACATCACTAAACATCTATACATATCTCTAGTTAGACCTTTGCTGGAATATGCCTGTGTTGTTTGGAATCCATATTACCGTATACATATGCATTCCATTGAATCAGTGCAAAAGCAATTTTTGTTATTCTGTCTCCGTGGTTTCGGTTGGAGATGTGACAATAATTTGCCGTCGTATGAGAGTAGATTAAAACTCATTAGACTACCTACTCTTGAGAGTAGAAGGACTATGCTTGGGGTTTCGTTTGTGTGCAGACTCTTGGATGGTGATGCTGATTCGCCATTTCTGCTTTCGAATGTCAATTTCAATGTCCCTTGTAGATTCTCTAGACACTTTTACCCAATATCTTTAAACTTCTATAGGACAAATTATGCAAATTCTTACCCCTTCCGTAGAATTTGTAATGATTATAACCAACTTCGTGATGTAGTAAATTATAATAGTGATATCGGAATGTTGAAACTTTGTATTATGAGACATCTGAACTGAATACCCTAGTTGTCGTCTTATCGTTATTTTTATTATATCTTATCCATTTTAATTCAGCTGATGATTTTCTGTAGCTGATATTAAATGTTCTTTTTTCGGGGTTGCCAACTACTCTAAATTAATCCGCCATAGTCCGGACCTTGGTGTGTACGTTGTCCTACGTTAAGGGACAGTGCCCTCTCGGCGGTAGGGGCGGGTAAGTGTGAGGCGTGGGAACGTTCGAAACAAAAAAAAAAAAAAAAAAAAAAAAAAAAAAGGAGCTTAATTTGTGATCACTATGAAATACTTAAGAAATCCCATGAATTATATGGGGATATCACTATGAAATGGATTGCCAATGCTGGATTTTCATATGGAAATCTTTAAATGCGATTATCTCGTAAACTAAGCGTCTAATCGCAAAAAGGAGCTTAATTTGTGATCACTATGAAAAACTCAAGAAATCCCATGTATTATATGGGGATATCACTATGAAATGGGTGGGCAATGATGGATTTTCATATGGAATCTTTAAATGCGATTATCTCGTAAACTAAGCGTCTAATCGAAAAAAGGAGCTTAATTTGTGATCAGTATGAAAGACTCAAGAAATCCCATGAATTATATGGGGATATCACTATGAAATGGGTGGGCAATGATGGATTTTCATATGGAAATCTTTAAATGCGATTATCTCGTAAACTAAGCGTCTAATCGCAAAAAGGAGCTTAATTTGTGATCACTATGAAATACTTAAGAAATCCCATGAATTATATGGGGATATCACTATGAAATGGATTGCCAATGCTGGATTTTCATATGGAAATCTTTAAATGCGATTATCTCGTAAACTAAGCGTCTAATCGAAAAAAAGGAGCTTTATTTGTGATCAGTATGAAAAACTCAAGAAATCCCATGAATTATATGGGGATATCACTATGAAATGGATTGCAAATGCTGGATTTTCATATGGAAATCTTTAAATGCGATTATCTCGTAAACTAAGCGTCTAATCGAAAAAAGGAGCTTAATTTGTGATCAGTATGAAAAACTCAAGAAATCCCATGTATTATATGGGGATATCACTATGAAATGGGTGGGCAATGATGGATTTTCATATTTAAATCTTTAAATGCGATTATCTCGTAAACTAAGCGTCTAATCGCAGAAAGGAGCTTAATTTGTGATCACTATGAAATACTTAAGAAATCCCATGAATTATATGGGGATATCACTATGAAATGGGTGGGCAATGATGGATTTTCATATGGAAATCTTTAAATGCGATTATCTCGTAAACTAAGCGTCTAATCGCAAAAAGGAGCTTAATTTGTGATCACTATGAAATACTTAAGAAATCCCATGAATTATATGGGGATATCACTATGAAATGGGTGGGCAATGATGGATTTTCATATGGAAATCTTTAAATGCGATTATCTCGTAAACTAAGCGTCTAATCGCAAAAAGGAGCTTAATTTGTGATCACTATGAAATACTTAAGAAATCCCATGAATTATATGGGGATATCACTATGAAATGGGTGGGCAATGATGGATTTTCATATGGAAATCTTTAAATGCGATTATCTCGTAAACTAAGCGTCTAATCGAAAAAAGGAGCTTAATTTGTGATCACTATGCGATTATCTCGTAAACTAAGCGTCTTATCGCAAAAAGGAGCTTAATTTGTGATCACTATGAAATACTTAAGAAATCCCATGAATTATATGGGGATATCACTAAGAAATGGGTGGGCAATGATGGATTTTCATATGGAAATCTTTAAATGCGATTATCTCGTAAACTAAGCGTCTAATCGAAAAAAGGAGCTTAATTTGTGATCACTATGAAATACTTAAGAAATGGTTGGCCAATGCTGGATTTTCATATGGAAATCTTTAAATGCGATTATCTCGTAAACTAAGCGACTAATCGCAAAATGGAGCTTAATTTGTGATCACTATGAAAGACTTAAGAAATCCCATGAATTATATGGGGATATCACTATGAAATGGATTGCCAATGCTGGATTTTCATATGGAAATCTTTAAATGCGATTATCTCGTAAACTAAGCGTCTAATCGCAAAAAGGAGCTTAATTTGTGATCACTATGAAATACTTAAGAAATCCCATCAATTATATGGGGATATCACTATGAAATGGGTGGGCAATGATGGATTTTCATATGGAAATCTTTAAATGCGATTACCTCGTAAACTAAGCGTCTAATCGAAAAAAGGAGCTTAATTTGTGATCACTATGCGATTATCTCGTAAACTAAGCGTCTAATCGCAAAAAGGAGCTTAATTTGTGATCACTATGAAATACTTAAGAAATCCCATGAATTATATGGGGATATCACTAAGAAATGGGTGGGCAATGATGGATTTTCATATGGAAATCTTTAAATGCGATTATCTCGTAAACTAAGCGACTAATCGCAAAATGGAGCTTAATTTGTGATCACTATGAAAAACTTAAGAAGTGGGTGGGCAATGATGGATTTTCATATGGAAATCTTTAAATGCGATTATCTCGTAAACTAAGCGTCTAATCGCAAAAATGAGCTTAATTTGTGATCACTATAAATTACCCATGAAATCCCTTCTATAGGTGGAGATATGACCATGAAATGGGTGGGTAATGGTGGTTTTTCATATGGAAAACTTTAAATGCGTTTATCTCGTAAACTAAGCGTCTAATCGCAAAAAGGAGCTTAATTTGTGATCACTATAAATTACCCATGAAATCCCTTCTATAGGTGGAGATATGACCATGAAATGGGTGGCTAATGGTGGATTTTCATATGGAAATCTTTAAATGCGATTACCTCGTAAACTAAGCGTCTAATCGAAAAAAGGAGCTTAATTTGTGATCACTATGCGATTATCTCGTAAACTAAGCGTCTAATCGCAAAAAGGAGCTTAATTTGTGATCACTATGAAATACTTAAGAAATCCCATGAATTATATGGGGATATCACTAAGAAATGGGTGGGCAATGATGGATTTTCATATGGAAATCTTTAAATGCGATTATCTCGTAAACTAAGCGACTAATCGCAAAATGGAGCTTAATTTGTGATCACTATGAAAAACTTAAGAAGTGGGTGGGCAATGATGGATTTTCATATGGAAATCTTTAAATGCGATTATCTCGTAAACTAAGCGTCTAATCGAAAAAAGGAGCTTAATTTGTGATCACTATGAAATACTTAAGAAATCCCATGAATTATATGGGGATATCACTATGAAATGGGTGGGCAATGATGGATTTTCATATGGAAATCTTTAAATGCGATTATCTCGTAAACTAAGCGTCTAATCGAAAAAAGGAGCTTAATTTGTGATCACTATGAAATACTTCAGAAATGGTTGGCCAATGCTGGATTTTCATATGGAAATCTTTAAATGCGATTATCTCGTAAACTAAGCGACTAATCGCAAATGCTGGATTTTCATATGGAAATCTTTAAATGCGATTATCTCGTAAACTAAGCGTCTAATCGCAAAATGGAGCTTAATTTGTGATCACTATGAAAGACTTAAGAAATCCCATGAATTATATGGGGATATCACTATGAAATGGATTGCCAATGCTGGATTTTCATATGGAAATCTTTAAATGCGATTATCTCGTAAACTAAGCGTCTAATCGCAAAAAGGCGCTTAATTTGTGATCACTATGAAATACTTAAGAAATGGTTGGCCAATGCTAGATTTTCATATGGAAATCTTTAAATGCGATTATCTCGTAAACTAAGCGACTAATCGCAAAAAGGAGCTTAATTTGTGATCACTATGAAAAACTCAAGAAATCCCATGAATTATATGGGGATATCACTATGAAATGGATTGCCAATGCTGGATTTTCATATGGAAATCTTTAAATGCGATTATCTCGTAAACTAAGCGTCTAATCGCAAAAAGGCGCTTAATTTGTGATCACTATGAAATACTTAAGAAATGGTTGGCCAATGCTAGATTTTCATATGGAAATCTTTAAATGCGATTATCTCGTAAACTAAGCGACTAATCGCAAAATGGAGCTTAATTTGTGATCACTATGAAAGACTTAAGAAATCCCATGAATTATATGGGGATATCACTATGAAATGGATTGCCAATGCTGGATTTTCATATGGAAATCTTTAAATGCGATTATCTCGTAAACTAAGCGTCTAATCGCAAAAAGGAGCTTAATTTGTGATCACTATGAAATACTTAAGAAATCCCATGAATTATATGGGGATATCACTATGAAATGGGTGGGCAATGATGGATTTTCATATGGAAATCTTTAAATGCGATTATCTCGTAAACTAAGCGTCTAATCGCAAAAAGGAGCTTAATTTGTGATCACTATGAAAAACTCAAGAAATCCCATGAATTATATGGGGATATCACTATGAAATGGATTGCCAATGCTGGATTTTCATATGGAAATCTTTAAATGCGATTATCTCGTAAACTAAGCGTCTAATCGCAAAAAGGAGCTTAATTTGTGATCACTATGAAATACTTAAGAAATAGTTGGCCAATGCTGGATTTTCATATGGAAATCTTTAAATGCGATTATCTCGTAAACTAAGCGTCTAATCGAAAAACGGAGCTTAATTTGTGATCACTATGAAATACTTAAGAAATCCCATGAATTATATGGGGATATCACTATGAAATGGATTGCCAATGCTGGATTTTCATATGGAAATCTTTAAATGCGATTATCTCGTAAACTAAGCGTCTAATCGCAAAAAGGAGCTTAATTTGTGATCACTATGAAATACTTAAGAAATGGTTGGCCAATGCTGGATTTTCATATGGAAATCTTTAAATGCGATTATCTCGTAAACTAAGCGTCTAATCGCAAAAAGGAGCTTAATTTGTGATCACTATGAAATACTTAAGAAATCCCATCAATTATATGGGGATATCACTATGAAATGGGTGGGCAATGATGGATTTTCATATGGAAATCTTTAAATGCGATTATCTCGTAAACTAAGCGTCTAATCGAAAAAAGGAGATTAATTTGTGATCACTATGAAATACTTAAGAAGTGGGTGGGCAATGATGGATTTTCATATGGAAATCTTTAAATGCGATTATCTCGTAAACTAAGCGTCTAATCGAAAAACGGAGCTTAATTTGTGATCACTATGAAATACTTAAGAAATCCCATGAATTATATGGGGATATCACTATGAAATGGATTGCCAATGCTGGATTTTCATATGGAAATCTTTAAATGCGATTATCTCGTAAACTATGCGACTAATCGCAAAAAGCAGCTTAATTTGTGATCACTATGAAAAACTTAAGAAATCCAATGAATTATATGGGGATATCACTATGAAATGGATGGCCAATGCTGTATTTTCATATGGAAATCTTTAAATGCGATTATCTCGTAAACTAAGCGTCTAATCGAAAAAATGAGCTTAATTTGTGATCAGTATGAAAAACTCAAGAAATCCCATGAATTATATGGGGATATCACTATGAAATGGGTGGGCAATGATGGATTTTCATATGGAAATCTTTAAATGCGATTATCTCGTAAACTAAGCGTCTAATCGCAAAAAGGAGCTTAATTTGTGATCACTATAAAAAACTCAAGAAATCCCATGAATTATATGGGGATATCACTATGAAATGGATTGCCAATGCTGAATTTTCATATGGAAATCTTTAAATGCGATTATCTCGTAAACTAAGCGTCTAATCGCAAAAAGGAGCTTAATTTGTGATCACTATGAAATACTTAAGAAATCCCATGAATTATATGGGGATATCACTATGAAATGGGTGGGCAATGATGGATTTTCATATGTAAATCTTTAAATGCGATTATCTCGTAAACTAAGCGTCTAATCGCAAAAAGGAGCTTAATTTGTGATCAGTATGAAAAACTCAAGAAATCCCATGAATTTTATGGGGATATCACTATGAAATGGGTGGGCAATGATGGAGTTTCATATGAAAATCTTTAAATGCGATTATCTCGTAAACTAAGCGTCTAATCGGAAAAAGGAGCTTAATTTGTGATCACTATGAAATACTTAAGAAATCCCATGAATTATATGGGGATATCACTATGAAATGGGTGGGCAATGATGGATTTTCATATGGAAATCTTTAAATGCGATTATCTCGTAAACTAAGCGTCTAATCGCAAAAAGGAGCTTAATTTGTGATCACTATGAAATACTTAAGAAATCCCATGAATTATATGGGGATATCACTATGAAATGGGTGGGCAATGATGGATTTTCATATGGAAATCTTTAAATGCGATTATCTCGTAAACTAAGCGTCTAATCGCAAAAAGGAGCTTAATTTGTGATCACTATGAAAAATTCAAGAAATCCCATGAATTATATGGGGATATCACTGTGAAATGGGTGGGCAATGATGGATTTTCATATGGAAATCTTTAAATGCGATTATCTCGTAAACTAAGCGTCTAATCGCAAAAAGGAGCTCAATTTGTGATCACTATGAAATACTTAAGAAATCCCATGAATTATATGGGGATATCACTATGAAATGGATGGCCAATGCTGGATTTTCATATGGAAATCTTTAAATGCAATTATCTCGTAAACTAAGCGTCTAATCGCAAAAAGGAGATTAATTTGTGATCACTATGAAAAACTCAGGAAATCCCATGAATTATATGGGGATATCACTATGAAATGGATGGCCAATGCTGGATTTTCATATGGAAATCTTTAAATGCGATTATCTCGTAAACTAAGCGTCTAATCGCAAAAAGGAGCTTAATTTGTGATCACTATGAAAAATTCAAGAAATCCCATGAATTATATGGGGATATCACTATGAAATGGGTGGGCAATGATGGATTTTCATATGGAAATCTTTAAATGCGATTATCTCGTAAACTAAGCGTCTAATCGCAAAAAGGAGCTTAATTTGTGATCACTATGAAATACTTAAGAAATCCCATGAATTATATGGGGATATCACTATGAAATGGATGGCCAATGCTGGATTTTCATATGGAAATCTTTAAATGCAATTATCTCGTAAACTAAGCGTCTAATCGCAAAAAGGAGATTAATTTGTGATCACTATGAAAAACTCAGGAAATCCCATGAATTATATGGGGATATCACTATGAAATGGATGGCCAATGCTGGATTTTCATATGGAAATCTTTAAATGCGATTATCTCGTAAACTAAGCGACTAATCGCAAAAAGGAGCTTAATTTGTGATCACTATGAAATACTTAAGAAATCCCATGAATTATATGGGGATATCACTATGAAATGGGTGGGCAATGATGGATTTTCATATGGAAATCTTTAAATGCGATTATCTCGTAAACTAAGCGACTAATCGCAAAAAGGAGCTTAATTTGTGATCACTATGAAATACTTAAGAAATCCCATGAATTATATGGGGATATCACTATGAAATGGGTGGGCAATGATGGATTTTCATATGGAAATCTTTAAATGCGATTATCTCGTAAACTAAGCGACTGATCGCAAAAAGGAGCTTAATTTGTGATCACTATGAAATACTTAAGAAATCCCATGAACTATATGGGGATATCACTATGAAATGGGTGGGCAATGATGGATTTTCATATGGAAATCTTTAAATGCGATTATCTCGTAAACTAAGCGTCTAATCGCAAAAAGGAGCTTAATTTGTGATCACTATAAAATACTTAAGAAATCCCATGAATTATATGGGGATATCACTATGAAATGGGTTGGATTTTCATATGGAAATCTTTAAATGCGATTATCTCGTAAACTAAGCGTCTAATATGGAGATATCACTATGAAATGGGTGGGCAATGCGATTATCTCGTAAACTAAGCGTCTAATCGCAAAAAGGAGCTTAATTTGTGATCACTATGAAATACTTAAGAAATCCCATGAATTATATGGGGATATCACTATGAAATGGATGGCCAATGCTGGATTTTCATATGGAAATCTTTAAATGCAATTATCTCGTAAACTAAGCGTCTAATCGCAAAAAGGAGATTAATTTGTGATCACTATGAAAAACTCAGGAAATCCCATGAATTATATGGGGATATCACTATGAAATGGATGGCCAATGCTGGATTTTCATATGGAAATCTTTAAATGCGATTATCTCGTAAACTAAGCGACTAATCGCAAAAAGGAGCTTAATTTGTGATCACTATGAAATACTTAAGAAATCCCATGAATTATATGGGGATATCACTATGAAATGGGTGGGCAATGATGGATTTTCATATGGAAATCTTTAAATGCGATTATCTCGTAAACTAAGCGACTAATCGCAAAAAGGAGCTTAATTTGTGATCACTATGAAATACTTAAGAAATCCCATGAATTATATGGGGATATCACTATGAAATGGGTGGGCAATGATGGATTTTCATATGGAAATCTTTAAATGCGATTATCTCGTAAACTAAGCGACTGATCGCAAAAAGGAGCTTAATTTGTGATCACTATGAAATACTTAAGAAATCCCATGAACTATATGGGGATATCACTATGAAATGGGTGGGCAATGATGGATTTTCATATGGAAATCTTTAAATGCGATTATCTCGTAAACTAAGCGACTGATCGCAAAAAGGAGCTTAATTTGTGATCACTATAAAATACTTAAGAAATCCCATGAATTATATGGGGATATCACTATGAAATGGGTTGGATTTTCATATGGAAATCTTTAAATGCGATTATCTCGTAAACTAAGCGTCTAATATGGGGATATCACTATGAAATGGGTGGGCAATGATGGATTTTCATATGGAAATCTTTAAATGCGATTATCTCGTAAACTAAGCGTCTAATCGAAAAAAGGAGCTTAATTTGTGATCACTATGAAATACTTAAGAAATGGATGGCCAATGCTGGATTTTCATATGGAAATCTTTAAATGCGATTGTTATGAAACCTCTGACTGCAATGTTCCTCATGAACAGCGGTTGATTTGTTTATCATCAATTTTATTTGTTTATAGTTTTCTGTGAATGACTGTTTTTGACACTTGTTTTGTAAGCCGCTCTTTTGTCCTCTTCTTTGAACATATTCTTACTTGTTTGTTGCAAGAATTCGAACGCTCATAATTTTCTGATATTTGTCGAAGAAGGAGGTGCAAAACTGCGGTAAGTGTTCTTTATTATTTTATGTGTATTCCTTTTAATTTATTTACCTTTTATAGAAATAAACGTTATTACAAACATAACTAAATTGTGTTTGTATTTGTTCAACGCAAACCTCCTGTCTTCAGTTGCAGTCAGCGACATTTTTATTTCGCATTTTTTGTTGCGAGCCAAGTGTGTGTGCCTTTTGTTTTTTATATGTGCAATTAATATAAAACTGCCAGCCTGCAGCCACTGTATAAATTAAGGTTAAGTTTTTCTTGGAATTTTGAATTGAAAAGATGGCACCACCTGTACGCCGGAGCCCACTTAACCTTAGAAGCACAGCCAGTGCCGACACTGTTACATCTGATCCGCCTGATCATGAACAAAATGTAACGGGTGGCCACAGTGGAAACACAGCAAACACACCTACAGCCACAAATCAACAAGTGATGCAGCCAACATCAAACACAAATACAAGTATTAATACCGCCAGCACAGACACGCCTAGAGGAAGTCTCATAGATAAAAAGAAGTCATCTGCAAAACAAATCCTCACTGGGACTGTCACCAAGACTTCAGACGCCACATGCAAGTCAGCTTCAATAAACATACAGCCATCGATATCGAAGGACGACACCATCCTACAAGAGATGCAAAAGCAAATGGCATACTTGAAACGCCAGCTCCATGAGACACAAACACAACTCCTGGAGAGCAGACGCCAATGCCAACAAATGGAAGTTGCCTCATCAAAAACGGTAAGTGACCATAACCTCAATTCCTCTGAACAGCCATATAGTTCCGCCATTGACTTTACAACAACAATCGAGTCCCGCTATATACCAGCTTCACATAAATCGACAACATCAACCGCCATGACACCTATGCAGCCGCTGTTTACTTCTGCCGCCAGCGTCGCCCCGCCGTCGACGCAAGCAGCGACTACTTCGTTTAATACATATGTACCGCTTGTTACAAATAATTTTACGCCGACATCTTCTAATAATATATACTCCAGCCAACAACAACCTGTACACAGCCAATTAAGTCCATACGGAACGCAGTATGTGATGCCGCGCAAACTACAAGATTTGCCAGAGTTTAGTGGTGAACCCGAAGATTGGCCATTGTTTTATACAGCTTATATCCAGTCAACAACTACATATGGATATACAAATTTTGAAAACAACCAGCGATTACAAAAATGTTTGAAAGGTGAAGCCATGGATATAGTGAAGTCGTTACTTATCCACCCTGATAACGTCAGTGCTGTTGTAGATCAACTGAAATTTCGTTTTGGAAGACCAGAACAGCTTATACACAGCCAATTGAGAAAGGTAAAAGAGCTGCCGTTCATAAATGAAAACAATTTAGTTAAATTAGTGCCGTTTTCTACAAAAGTGAAAAATTTGTCAGTGTTTCTCAAATCTGTTAATGGCCAACAACATATAGCCAATCCTACACTTCTAGAAGAATTGATTTTAAAGCTCCCCATGAGTAAAAGGTTAGAGTGGGCCAAAATAGCAATAAATATTAATCCGTATCCTACGATTGAACATTTTAGTGAGTGGTTAAGCGAAGTGGCAAATTTAATATGCTTGATACAAGATGTTAACAACAATGAACCAAAGCGGAGAGTGCTACATGCAACAGAAAGAGTCCAACAGTGCCCTGTATGTAAAGAAAATCACAAAATATATGATTGTCGTAAATTCCTAAATTTTAAAGTGGATGAACGTTGGGCTATGGTGAAAAAGGTCCACGCTTGTTTTTCATGTTTAAATATAGGACATTCAACTCGAGAGTGCCGTAACAAGAAAATATGTTCTGTAGAAGGATGCCAACGTAAACATAATAAATTGTTGCATGAGCGCACGCCTATTGCACCTGTTCCCGTACAACCGAACACTAATAATACGAGTGAACCTAATCATAATGTCCTAAGCTGCTCCAACGATAATAAAAAGTTACTATTTCGTGTACTACCAGTTACATTATATGGTGAAAAATGCAGCATTGATATTTATGCTTTATTTGACGATGGGTCTTCCATAACAATGTTGGATAAAGAAATTGCCGACCGCGTTGGTGTACGTGGAAAAAGGAATGATTTGAACATTCAGTGGTTTGGTGGTAGATCAGCACGAGAGCCGTCAATGACCTTCAATCTGAAGGTAAGTGGTGCTGGGAAGAATAAGAGTCACCTTCTTAAAAACGTGTATGCAGTTTCAAATTTGAATTTACCAATGCAAAGCCTGAGCGAGGATGATATTAAAGTGAGTCTAAAACATATGTCATATAATCCTATAAAGCCATATACAAACGTAGTACCAAAGCTATTAATTGGTCTTGACCATGCCCACCTAGGGTTGCCATCGAGCATAAAAATAGACAATGTATTTGGACCTTTTGCGTGTAACACAGAATTAGGTTGGGTCATATTTGGGCCATGTAAATCACTGTCGCCTGCACCACATTCGTGTCTTTTTGTACATGCTGAAAAAGAGCAAGAGCTTTACAAGATAGTTGAAAATTATTTCAATATTGAAAACATAGGCGTACGAGCTGCTCCACCGATTGAAAGCGATGATGATGTCAGAGCAAAAAGAATTCTTCATGAATCAACAAAGCGTATTGGTAATCGTTTTCAAACGGGCCTATTATGGAAAAATGATAAAATAGAGTTGCCAGATAGTTACCAATTAGCACTTAGCCGTCTTGAAGGTATTGAAAAGAAAATGCGACGTGATTTAAACTTTTCTGCAGCCTACAGTGAAGTAATAAATGGATACATAGAAAAAGGTTATGTTCGTAAAGTGCCGCCTGAAGATATCTGCCTGATATCAGAAAAGAAGTGGTATTTACCACATTTTGGAGTAATAAACCTTAATAAAGAAAACAAAAAAATAAGATTGGTTTTTGATGCTGCAGCAAAAGTAAATGGAACGTGTTTAAACGATAATTTGCTAAAAGGTCCTCAATATATTTCGTCATTGACCGCCATTTTATATAATTTTCGAAGCGGAAAAGTTGCCGTCTGTGCAGATATTCGTGAAATGTTTCACCAAGTCATCATACAGTCGAGTGATCGAATATCGCAACGTTTCCTATGGAGAAATGGCGATCAAAGCAAAAAACCAAATGAATATGAAATGTTGGTTATGATTTTTGGAGCCGCATGCTCACCATGTTCGGCCATACACGTAATGAAGACTAACGCAAAAGAACACAATGATTGTAATCCCAGAGCAATAGAAGCCATATTAGAACATCACTACATGGATGATTTTGTAGATAGTTTTGACTCAATCGAAGAGGCCATCGACATTTCGAAGCAAGTTCGAGAAATTCATAAAAATGGAGGTTTTGAACTCAGAGGCTTTACTTCAAACTCGAACAGGGTCTCCCTGGCCCTAGATGGAGCTTCAGCATCCAAAACTATTCCATCCATTAACAACACGGAAAAGGTATTGGGCCTTTACTGGGATCCAGTCTTAGATGCATTGTAACGTGACGAAATTATCATTTCGTCCGTACATTATAACATAGTAATAAATATAATAATAATCACATATATCTCATTTAAATACAATCTATTTAGTATAATAATTATAATAATAATAATAATAACAATAATAACAATAACATTTAATAGAACAATTTGGCAAGAAAAAAAAAAAATATATTTATGCGCACTTCAGTGGGATTTGAACCGGCTTCCCTACGATCGCCAGCCAGACGCTCTGCCACTACACCATTGCAGACGGTTGCGACGCGAGCGCTAAGACGCGACATAGCGTACCACCACTCAACACACGCAGCATCATTGGCCACCAACGCAAAGGCTGTCGCGACACACACAACAGCACCATCGATCAGCAGCACATTCATTCTTTGCAATTGTGGCATTCAGGCAATCGACATATAATAACATGCGACTTAAATTCTCATTTATTTCATTTCGCATATAATATAAGAAGACGACGTTTTCAACAACGATTGTCTGATGACTCCTCCAAGACGAAGTTTATTGCCAAGTCAAGGAAAGTTATCGGATCTCCTTGATCTTTTGGGATTGTACGAAGACAAGCATCTTTGTTAAACGGACTATAAGTCTGTACAATCGGGCAATAGGCCTGTATAATCGGACATTAGGTCTGTACAACCGGGCTATAGGCCTGTACAATCGGACATTAGGTCTGTACAATCGGGCAATAGGCCTGTATAATCGGACAATAAGTCTGTACAACCGGGCTTTAGGCCTGTACAATCGGACATTAGGTCTGTACAATCGGGCAATAGGCCTGTATAATCGGACAATAAGTCTGTACAACCAGGCTATAGGCCTGTACAATCGGACCTTGAGTCTGTACAATCGGGCAATAGGCCTGTACAATCGGACCTACGAGTCTGTACAATCGGACCTACGAGTCTGTACAATCGGGCAATAGGCCTGTACAACCGGACCTACGAGTCTGTACAATCGGGCAATAGGCCTGTACAATCGGACCTACGAGTCTGTACAATCGGGCAATAGGCCTGTACAATCGGACCTACGAGTCTGTACAATCGGGCAATAGGCCTGTACAATCGGACCTACGAGTCTGTACAATCGGGCAATAGGCCTGTACAATCGGACCTTGAGTCTGTACAACCGGACCTACGAGTCTGTACAATCGGGCAATAGGCCTGTACAATCGGACCTACGAGTCTGTACAATCGGGCAATAGGCCTGTACAATCGGACCTACGAGTCTGTACAATCGGGCAATAGGCCTGTACAATCGGACCTTGAGTCTGTACAATCGGACCTACGAGTCTGTACAATCGGGCAATAGGCCTGTACAATCGGACCTACGAGTCTGTACAATCGGGCTATAAGCCTGTACAACCGGACCTTGAGTCTGTATAAACGTGTAGTTGTTTTTGTTTTTGTTCTTATCCTTCCGTTACAGGACCTAAGCAAATCTCACTAGCAGGTCCTGCCTGGTTTACCTGTGAGTCCTCGACGAATTACCGCAACCCGTATCCCGCACCGAATTATTGCCGCGTCAAACCCGTCCTGTTTTCCTGCACCGAATTATTGTCGCGTCAAACCCGTCCTGTTTTCCCGTCACCGAATAACCGCCGTCGTCTAAGGACCGCTTTCTCCGTACAAAGGATAACAACCCCAGGCACCGCAGCACCTTACACCAGATACCATCAACGATACGAGGCCACCGACCAAGCATAATCCCCAGCCATCATTACCCGCTATTAAACATCTTAAGGATATCGGACTGCATTTAGCTTAAGGATTTGGAGTGTTTTGTTCTATTTAAATTGTGTGGATTATAAAATAAGTAAATAAAAAATACAATATCTTGCCCTAGTCAGGGAAAATCCACTCTTTTATTTCGTAAGGTTTTGAGGGTCCTTGCGAAGACCCTGGAGGCGGCTGAACTACTTCAGCCTAAGATAAAACCCCCGTTATAAATGGCGCCCGAGCAGGGACACGACAAAAAATCGAAAAGCGGAAAACCAACTGAAATGGAAACTGAGAAAGGCGCCAAAATGGAAACTAATCCTAGTGCAAGTACCAGCGGAGAAAACCCCGCCAGCGAAAATACGTCGTGTCCAAAGGACGAAAACACTCAAGAATCAAAGCTATTAAGTGCAGAATCCTTAACCTGGGTGTATCTATTGAAGAAGGACCAATTGGTCGAAGAATGCCAAAAGGCTAAAATACCCACCGAAGGATACACTATGGAGTATCTCAGGAAACAACTCACCGAATACATTCGAATGAAGCGATTACGAGCATCCTCCGAGAATCTGCTACGCGAACTAGAGAGAGAGATTGCAGCAGGTGAGAACACCATGATCGAACAGGATACCATCCAAATACAAATACCTACTAAAAGACGCCAGCCCGAACTCTCGGATTGCGAAGTGATGAACATAGTACAAAAATGGGGTATCAGATTATCGAATGAAGCGGACCTACCAGATTTTCTGGAACGCTTTGAGGAGTTAGCTGAATGTTATCATATACCTCTGGACCGTCTGCTATTTACACTGTTAGGAATTTTAGAAGGAAATATTTTAAAATGGTTTCGCATAAAGAGATCGGACCTAAAAAGCTGGACTTCGTTTCGAGCGGAAGCCGAACGTTTCTTCCTGTCAAAACGACATCTTTCCGAGCTAGAAAATACTTTTTATAACCGAAAACAATTGAATCGCGAAAGAGCAAAGGATTATGTACTCTCAATGCTCACTATAGCCCGTCAACACCCACAACTACGAACGATGAACCACTTAGACCGTATATATGATGGCCTGAGGCCCGAATACCGCCATTACGTCCGTCGTAACGACTTCACTACGTTAGATGAATTAATCGGATTAACAGATGATTTCGAGCTACTAAAGCGAGACGAAGCCCGTAACGAAAGGTCCCACACCTCCCATATGGTGTCCCAGAAAGAGAAAACATATCGACGAAAGGACTTCTGTTGGCGGTGCAAAAATATAGGACACATTAGATGGAAATGCAACAACTATCCTAAACTATTCTGCTCGTACTGTGGGCAAAATGGAGTACTCTCTAAGGAGTGTTTGTGCCAGAATAAAGAGTCAGAATCTGGAGGTGCAAATCAAGACCGGTATCTTATTACTGTCTGTCTCTATGGTCGAAAATTTAAGGCATTACTGGATACAGGAGCATCATCAACTTATATTGCCAACTCGGTCAAACAACATATAAAAGCGCATGGAGTTGTACCAGAGCATGGAGAAAGGATGATTCAGATGGCCGACCAACGCATGACCACCAGTCGAAATATATATCCTATAGATATAGAGTACGCGAATAAAACAACCAGATTAAATGCATCAGTGATCCCTACATTAGCCGAACCCATCATATTAGGCATGGACTTCCTACAGCAGAGAGGATGTGTCTTGAGTCTCGACGGCAGGAGAATCACAATACCAGAAAAAGAAGGAAGTGTGGCACATCTCAACACAATAACGAGTAGGGAATTTTTTTTCAACGAACAAAACGTCCTGATAAATATGGAGGAACCATCTAGACCACCATCCTCCATCATATTAGATATGTCATCTACCTCTCGTACAACGCAACAGCAGACCAGAGCCACGTTGCACTTCACGGAATTGAAGAATCCACGCAGGACATCGGCAAAGCAAAGTCGTCGGGCAAAGATCCAAAGGAACCGGCCAGTAATCGCAACAAACAATTCCGAAGGACGGCAGGAGTCACAAACTGCTACACATGGCCGTAAATCGCTTGCCACGAGGACTAAAAGGACCCCAGCGCGAAATTTACCAGAGTCCCGGTCGGAACATCGTCCCCAAACTAAACGTGAAATTTCTACCGGTCATAGGGATCGGGGCACACAGAATACTACCGGGAATCAGCAGAGAAATTTCCCGCAGGAGTCTCAGTTGCGCATCCGGCGGCCAAGATGTTTGCAACGGCAGCAATCCATCACCATAAATGAAGGAAGGCCCCCGACCCAAGTTCGCAGAGCTTACCACCGTATTAAACGCGCCCGCTGCGTCTTGGGTACCAGCGATATACCTCTATACCAGAACCATAAAGATAAGAAAAATATCAATCATCGCCGTCAACAACATCGTTCAGAAACTCGCCCATTTATTAAAAGACTCCCCGAAGTAGGGGGGGGATGTAACGTGACGAAATTATCATTTCGTCCGTACATTATAACATAGTAATAAATATAATAATAATCACATATATCTCATTTAAATACAATCTATTTAGTATAATAATTATAATAATAATAATAATAACAATAATAACAATAACATTTAATAGAACAATTTGGCAAGAAAAAAAAAAAATATATTTATGCGCACTTCAGTGGGATTTGAACCGGCTTCCCTACGATCGCCAGCCAGACGCTCTGCCACTACACCATTGCAGACGGTTGCGACGCGAGCGCTAAGACGCGACATAGCGTACCACCACTCAACACACGCAGCATCATTGGCCACCAACGCAAAGGCTGTCGCGACACACACAACAGCACCATCGATCAGCAGCACATTCATTCTTTGCAATTGTGGCATTCAGGCAATCGACATATAATAACATGCGACTTAAATTCTCATTTATTTCATTTCGCATATAATATAAGAAGACGACGTTTTCAACAACGATTGTCTGATGACTCCTCCAAGACGAAGTTTATTGCCAAGTCAAGGAAAGTTATCGGATCTCCTTGATCTTTTGGGATTGTACGAAGACAAGCATCTTTGTTAAACGGACTATAAGTCTGTACAATCGGGCAATAGGCCTGTATAATCGGACATTAGGTCTGTACAACCGGGCTATAGGCCTGTACAATCGGACATTAGGTCTGTACAATCGGGCAATAGGCCTGTATAATCGGACAATAAGTCTGTACAACCGGGCTTTAGGCCTGTACAATCGGACATTAGGTCTGTACAATCGGGCAATAGGCCTGTATAATCGGACAATAAGTCTGTACAACCAGGCTATAGGCCTGTACAATCGGACCTTGAGTCTGTACAATCGGGCAATAGGCCTGTACAATCGGACCTACGAGTCTGTACAATCGGACCTACGAGTCTGTACAATCGGGCAATAGGCCTGTACAACCGGACCTACGAGTCTGTACAATCGGGCAATAGGCCTGTACAATCGGACCTACGAGTCTGTACAATCGGGCAATAGGCCTGTACAATCGGACCTACGAGTCTGTACAATCGGGCAATAGGCCTGTACAATCGGACCTACGAGTCTGTACAATCGGGCAATAGGCCTGTACAATCGGACCTTGAGTCTGTACAACCGGACCTACGAGTCTGTACAATCGGGCAATAGGCCTGTACAATCGGACCTACGAGTCTGTACAATCGGGCAATAGGCCTGTACAATCGGACCTACGAGTCTGTACAATCGGGCAATAGGCCTGTACAATCGGACCTTGAGTCTGTACAATCGGACCTACGAGTCTGTACAATCGGGCAATAGGCCTGTACAATCGGACCTACGAGTCTGTACAATCGGGCTATAAGCCTGTACAACCGGACCTTGAGTCTGTATAAACGTGTAGTTGTTTTTGTTTTTGTTCTTATCCTTCCGTTACAGGACCTAAGCAAATCTCACTAGCAGGTCCTGCCTGGTTTACCTGTGAGTCCTCGACGAATTACCGCAACCCGTATCCCGCACCGAATTATTGCCGCGTCAAACCCGTCCTGTTTTCCTGCACCGAATTATTGTCGCGTCAAACCCGTCCTGTTTTCCCGTCACCGAATAACCGCCGTCGTCTAAGGACCGCTTTCTCCGTACAAAGGATAACAACCCCAGGCACCGCAGCACCTTACACCAGATACCATCAACGATACGAGGCCACCGACCAAGCATAATCCCCAGCCATCATTACCCGCTATTAAACATCTTAAGGATATCGGACTGCATTTAGCTTAAGGATTTGGAGTGTTTTGTTCTATTTAAATTGTGTGGATTATAAAATAAGTAAATAAAAAATACAATATCTTGCCCTAGTCAGGGAAAATCCACTCTTTTATTTCGTAAGGTTTTGAGGGTCCTTGCGAAGACCCTGGAGGCGGCTGAACTACTTCAGCCTAAGATAAAACCCCCGTTATAGCATTTATGTTTAACGTGAAATTTAATAAAGTCGATCAAGATGTCATATCTGGAAAGAAAAAGCCTACAAAACGTCAAGTATTAAGCGTTATTATGTCAACGTTTGATCCTCTAGGATTTTTAGGCTATTTTATTGTCGGGGGAAAATTGGTACTACGCAGCATATGGAAACGTGATGTCAGGTGGGATGAGCCGATACCTGATGATATCAACATTGCCTGGGAACGATGGAGGTCACAACTAAAAAATATCTCTAATTTTCGTTTGCCACGATTTTATTATCCCCCTGGTAAGATAAAACAAATCCAATTACACATATTTGTGGATTCCAGTGAAGAAGCATTTGCCGCTGTTGCTTATTGGAGATTTGTAGCTATGGATGGGACTATTGACGTAAGTTTTGTCTGCTCGAAGACCAAATGCGCGCCCCTAAAAAAGATTTCAATTCCCAGCCTAGAATTACAAGCCGCAGTACTTGGAACGAGAATAAAACAAAATGTGATTAATGAACATAAAATTGTACCAGAAACGACAGTATTATGGAGTGATTCGACAACAGTATTAAAATGGATTTCGAGTAGCCATAGAAATTATAAGCCGTATGTAGCCCATAGAATAGCAGAAATACTAGCGTCAACTAATATTGAAAACTGGAAATGGGTCTCCACTAGAGACAACGTAGCCGATGATGCCACTAGAAGTTATAATAATATTGATTTTTCGACGTCATCCCGATGGAAAAACGGTCCAAAGTTCCTGGGACAAAATGAAAACGAATGGCCATGTTATACCATCGAATTGCCTCTCCCTGAGGATCAAGACGAAGAAGAAATTCGTCCCAAGGTTGCACTTTTTGTCGTAAAAGATAATTTTATAAATTTTGACAGATTTTCGTCATTTACCCGATTAAAGAGGTCGACGGCGTGGATTCTCCGATTTGTAAACCGGTGTCGGAAAAATTGTGATGACTTACAGGATTACGGGCTCACCTCATGTGAACTAGAATCAGCTGAAAAAGTGTTATGTATACAAGTCCAGCGAGAATCATTTCCAGCAGAATTTGAGTGTATCAAAAATGGAAAGCCAGTCCAAAAAACAAGTAGTTTGGCACATTTAACGCCTTATGCCGACGATGATGGTATTTTAAGAGTGTATGGACGAATCGATGCAGCTAGTTTTTTGCCTTATAGTTCTCGGAGGCCTATTATTTTGCCTAAAGACCACAAGTTTACAAGACTCGTCATTTTATATCACCACTGTGTCATGAAACACCAAAATCACGAAGCCACTATCTGTCAAATACGTAACAAGTACTGGATTCCTCAATTAAGGACACAGCTTCGGTCAGTTGTTTCCAGCTGCCAGATTTGTAGAATAAAAAATGCAAATTCGGTCGCACCGCTTATGGGGCAACTGCCACTCGATCGTCTTGAGCCACATGCTGAGCCTTTTAAGTACACAGGACTGGACTACTTCGGGCCAATAAACGTATCGATCGGAAGGAGGACTGAGAAGAGGTGGGTGGCACTATTTACTTGCCTCACTATAAGGGCCATCCATTTGGAATTAGCTCACGACTTATCAACAGATTCCTGTATAATTGCAATGCGCAATTTTATGAATCGTCGAGGTATTCCAGCACGTATCCGTTCTGACAATGGAAAGAATTTTGTTGGCGCTGATGAAGAAGCGAAGCGGTTTAGAGAAGTCTTTGATGTGGAACAGATTCAGAACGAGCTGTCTACAAAGGGTGTTGAATGGATATTTAATTGTCCAGCTAATCCCTCAGAAGGTGGCATTTGGGAGAGGATGGTACAATGTGTCAAGAAAGTATTACGCCATACTATGAAAGATGTATCTCCGAAAGAACACGTCCTACAATCTCTCCTGATTGAAGCTGAGAACATAGTTAATTCACGACCATTGACGCACCTGCCTATAAGTCCTCATGAGGAGGAACCACTTACTCCTAATCATTTTATACTTGGAAGAGGAAATGTTGCGGCTACACCTTCTGTAAATGAACCTGATGTGAAATTCTTCTCCCTGAAGAAACAGTGGCGAGTTGCCAGAAGTTTGCGGGATCGATTTTGGAAGCGGTGGATTGCTGAATATTTGCCTACGTTGACTAGAAGAGTCAAATGGTGTGAGCGTACTGCTCCTATCAATGTTGGTGACGTTGTGTTTATCTGCGACCCTAATATCCCACGAAGTCAATGGCGGAGAGGTTTGGTCACTTGCGTTCATATCGGTGCTGACGGTATTATAAGAAGAGCTGATGTAAAGACTGCATCAGGAAGCCTACAACGGCCTGTATCCAAGCTAGCCGTGCTGGACGTGAATGATGGTGAAGCTGATCGCTCCACGGGGGTGGGGGTGTTATGAAACCTCTGACTGCAATGTTCCTCATGAACAGCGGTTGATTTGTTTATCATCAATTTTATTTGTTTATAGTTTTCTGTGAATGACTGTTTTTGACACTTGTTTTGTAAGCCGCTCTTTTGTCCTCTTCTTTGAACATATTCTTACTTGTTTGTTGCAAGAATTCGAACGCTCATAATTTTCTGATATTTGTCGAAGAAGGAGGTGCAAAACTGCGGTAAGTGTTCTTTATTATTTTATGTGTATTCCTTTTAATTTATTTACCTTTTATAGAAATAAACGTTATTACAAACATAACTAAATTGTGTTTGTATTTGTTCAACGCAAACCTCCTGTCTTCAGTTGCAGTCAGCGACAGCGATTATCTCGTAAACTAAGCGACTAATCGCAAAAAGGAGCTTAATTTGTGATCACTATGAAAAACTCAAGAAATCCCATGAATTATATGGGGATATCACTATGAAATGGATTGCCAATGCTGGATTTTCCTATGGAAATCTTTAAATGTGATTATCTCGTAAACTAAGCGTCTAATCGCAAAAAGGAGCTTAATTTGTGATCACTATGAAATACTTAAGAAATGGATGGCCAATGCTGGATTTTCATATGGAAATCTTTAAATGCGATTATCTCGTAAACTAAGCGTCTAATCGCAAAAAGGAGCTTAATTTGTGATCACTATGAAATACTTAAGAAATCCCATGAATTATATGGGGATATCACTATGAAATAGGTGGGCAATGATGGATTTTCATATGGAAATCTTTAAATGCGATTATCTCGTAAACTAAGCGTCTAATCGAAAAAAGGAGCTTAATTTGTGATCAGTATGGAAAACTCAAGAAATCCCATGTATTATATGGAGATATCACTATGAAATGGGTGGGCAATGATGGATTTTCATATGGAAATCTTTAAATGCGATTATCTCGTAAACTAAGCGTCTAATCGCAAAAAGGAGCTTAATTTGTGATCACTATAAAATACTTAAGAAATCCCATCAATTATATGGGGATATCACTATGAAATAGGTGGGCAATGATGGATTTTCATATGGAAATCTTTAAATGCGATTATCTCGTAAACTAAGCGTCTAATCGAAAAAAGGAGCTTAATTTGTGATCAGTATGGAAAACTCAAGAAATCCCATGTATTATATGGAGATATCACTATGAAATGGGTGGGCAATGATGGATTTTCATATGGAAATCTTTAAATGCGATTATCTCATAAACTAAGCGTCTAATCGAAAAAAGGAGCTTAATTTGTGATCACTATGAAAAACTCAAGAAATCCCATGAATTATATGGGGATATCACTATGAAATGGGTGGGCAATGATGGATTTTCATATGGAAATCTTTAAATGCGATTATCTCGTAAACTTAGCGTCTAATCGCAAAAAGGAGCTTAATTTGTGATCACTATGAAAAACTCAAGAAATCCCATGAATTATATGGGGATATCACTATGAAATGGATTGCCAATGCTGGATTTTCATATGGAAATCTTTAAATGCGATTATCTCGTAAACTAAGCGTCTAATCGCAAAAAGAAGCTATGAACTACTTAAGAAATCCCATAAATTATATGGGGATATCACTATGAAATGGATTGCCAATGCTGGATTTTCATATGGAAATCTTTAAATGCGATTATCTCGTAAACTAAGCGTCTAATCGCAAAAAGGAGCTTAATTTGTGATCAGTATGAAAAACTCAAGAAATCTCATGAATTATATGGGGATATCACTATGAAATGGGTAGGCAATGATGGATTTTCATATGGAAATCTTTAAATGCGATTATCTCGTAAACTAAGCGTCTAATCGCAAAAAGGAGCTTAATTTGTGATCACTATGAAAACCTTAAGAAATCCCATGAATTATATGGGGATATCACTATGAAATGGGTGGGCAATGATGGATTTTCATATGGAAATCTTTAAATGCGATTATCTCGTAAACTAAGCGTCCAATCGCAAAAAGGAGCTTAATTTGTGACCATTATGAAAAACTCAGGAAATCCCATGAATTATATGGGGATATCACTATGAAATGGATTGCCAATGCTGGATTTTCATATGGAAATCTTTAAATGCGATTATCTCGTAAACTAAGCGTCTAATCGCAAAAAGGAACTTAATTTGTGACCATTATGAAAAACTCAGGAAATCCCATGAATTATATGGGGATATCACTATGAAATGGATTGCCAATGCTGGATTTTCATATGGAAATCTTTAAATGCGATTATCTCGTAAACTAAGCGTCTAATCGCAAAAAGGAGCTTAATTTATGATCACTATGAAAAACTCAAGAAATCCCATGAATTATATGGGGATATCACTATGAAATGGGTGGGCAATGATGGATTTTCATATGGAAATCTTTAAATGCGATTATCTCGTAAACTAAGCGTCTAATCGCAAAAAGGAGCTTAATTTGTGATCACTATGAAATTCTTAAGAAATCCCATGAATTATATGGGGATATCACTATGAAATGGGTGGGCAATGATGGATTTTCATGTGGAAATCTTTAAATTTGTGATTAATTTGTGATCAGTATGAAAAACTCAAGAAATCCCATGAATTATATGGGGATATCACTATGAAATGGATTGCCAATGCTGGATTTTCATATGGAAATCTTTAAATGCGATTATCTCGTAAACTAAGCGTCTAATCGCAAAAAGGAGCTTAATTTGTGATCACTATGAAATTCTTAAGAAATCCCATCAATTATATGGGGATATCACTATGAAATGGGTGGGCAAGGGAAATCTTTAAATGCGATTATCTCGTAAACTAAGCGTCTAATCGCAAAAAGGAGCTTAATTTGTGATCACTATGAAATTCTTAAGAAATCCCATCAATTATATGGGGATATCACTATGAAATGGGTGGGCAATGATGGATTTTCATATGGAAATCTTTAAATGCGATTATCTCGTAAACTAAGCGTCTAATCGCAAAAAGGAGCTTAATTTGTGATCACTATGAAAAACTCAAGAAATCCCATGAATTATATGGGGATATTACTATGAAATGGATTGCCAATGCTGGATTTTCATATGGAAATCTTTAAATGCGATTATCTCGTAAACTAAGCGTCGAATCGCAAAAAGGAGCTTAATTTGTGATCACTATGAAATTCTTAAGAAATCCCATCAATTATATGGGGATATCACTATGAAATGGGTGGGCAATGATGGATTTTCATATTGAAATCTTTAAATGCGATTATCTCGTAAACTAAGCGTCTAATCGCAAAAAGGAGCTTAATTTGTGATCACTATGAAAAACTCAAGAAATCCCATGAATTATATGGGGATATCACTATGAAATGGATGGCCAATGCTGTATTTTCATATGGAAATCTTTAAATGCGATTATCTCGTAAACTAAGCGTCTAATCGAAAAAAGGAGCTTAATTTGTGATCAGTATGAAAAACTCAAGAAATCCCATGAATTATATGGAGATATCACTATGAAATGGGTGGGCAATGATGGATTTTCATATGGAAATCTTTAAATGCGATTATCTTGTAAACTAAGCGTCTAATCGCAAAAAGGAGCTTAATTTGTGATCACTATGAAAAACTCAAGAAATCCCATGAATTATATGGGGATATCACTGTGAAATGGATGGCCAATGCTGGATTTTCATATGGAAATCTTTAAATGCGATTATCTCGTAAACTAAGGGTCTAATCGCAAAAAGGAGCTTAATTTGTGATCACTATGAAATACTTAAGAAATCCAATGAATTATATGGGGATATCACTATGAAATGGGTAGGCAATGATGGATTTTCATATGGAAATCTTTAAATGCGATTATCTCGTAAACTAAGCGTCTAATCGCAAAAAGGAGCTTAATTTGTGATCACTATGAAAAACTCAAGAAATCCCATGAATTATATGGGGATATCACTATGAAATGGGTGGGCAATGATGGATTTTCATATGGAAATCTTTAAATGCGATTATCTCGTAAACTAAGCGTCTAATCGAAAAAAGAAGCTTAATTTGTGATCAGTATGAAAAACTCAAGAAATCCCATGAATTATATGGGGATATCACTATGAAATGGATTGCCAATGCTGGATTTTCATATGGAAATCTTTAAATGCGATTATCTCGTAACTTAAGCGTCTAATCGCAAAAAGGAGCTTAATTTGAGATCACTATGAAATACTTAAGAAATCCCATGAATTTTCATATGGAAATCTTTAAATGCGATTATCTCGTAAACTAAGCGTCTAATCGAAAAAAGGAGCTTAATTTGTTATCAGTATGAAAAACTCAAGAAATCCCATGAATTATATGGGGATATCACTATGAAATGGGTAGGCAATGATGGATTTTCATATGGAAATCTTTAAATGCGATTATCTCGTAAACTAAGCGTCTAATCGAAAAAAGGAGCTTAATTTGTGATCAGTATGAAAAACTCAAGAAATCCCATGAATTATATGGGGATATCACTATGAAATGGGTGGGCAATGATGGATTTTCATATGGAAATCTTTAAATACGATTATCTCGTAAACTTAGCGTCTAATCGCAAAAAGGAGCTTAATTTGTGATCACTATGAAAAACTCAAGAAATCCCATGAATTATATGGGGATATCACTATAAATGGGTGGGCAATGATGGATTTTCATATGGAAATCTTTAAATGCGATATCTCGTAAACTAAGCGTCTAATCGAAAAAAGAAGCTTAATTTGTGATCAGTATGAAAAACTCAAGAAATCAGATGAATTATATGGGGATATCACTATGAAATGGATTGCCAATGCTGGATTTTCATATGGAAATCTTTAAATGCGATTATCTCGTAACTTAAGCGTCTAATCGCAAAAAGGAGCTTAATTTGAGATCACTATGAAATACTTAAGAAATCCCATGAATTATATGGGGATATCACTATGAAATGGGTGGGCAATGATGGATGGGCAATGGGATGGGACTATGAATGGGTGGGCAATATCTCGTAAACTAAGCGTCTAATCGAAAAAAGGAGCTTAATTTGTGATCAGTATGAAAAACTCAAGAAATCCCATGAATTATATGGGGATATCACTATGAAATGGGTGGGCAATGATGGATTTTCATATGGAAATCTTTAAATACGATTATCTCGTAAACTTAGCGTCTAATCGCAAAAAGGAGCTTAATTTGTGATCACTATGAAAAACTCAAGAAATCCCATGAATTATATGGGGATATCACTATGAAATGGATTGCCAATGCTGGATTTTCATATGGAAATCTTTAAATGCGATTATCTCGTAAACTAAGCGTCTAATCGCAAAAAGAAGCTATGAACTACTTAAGAAATCCCATAAATTATATGGGGATATCACTATGAAATGGATTGCCAATGCTGCATTTTCATATGGAAATCTTTAAATGCGATTATCTCGTAAACTTAGCGTCTAAACGCAAAAAGGAGCTTAATTTGTGATCACTATGAAAAACTTAAGAAATCCCATGAATTATATGGGGATATCACTATAAATGGGTGGGCAATGATGGATTTTCATATGGAAATCTTTAAATGCGATTATCTCGTAAACTAAGCGTCTAATCGAAAAAAGAAGCTTAATTTGTGATCACTATGAAAAACTCAAGAAATCCCATGAATTATATGGGGATATCACTATGAAATGGATTGCCAATGCTGGATTTTCATATGGAAATCTTTAAATGCGATTATCTCGTAACTTAAGCGTCTAATCGCAAAAAGGAGCTTAATTTGAGATCACTATGAAATACTTAAGAAATCCCATGAATTATATGGGGATATCACTATGAAATGGGTGGGCAATGATGGATGGGCAATGGGATGGGACTATGAATGGGTGGGCAATATCTCGTAAACTAAGCGTCTAATCGAAAAAAGGAGCTTAATTTGTGATCAGTATGAAAAACTCAAGAAATCCCATGAATTATATGGGGATATCACTATGAAATGGGTGGGCAATGATGGATTTTCATATGGAAATCTTTAAATACGATTATCTCGTAAACTTAGCGTCTAATCGCAAAAAGGAGCTTAATTTGTGATCACTATGAAAAACTCAAGAAATCCCATGAATTATATGGGGATATCACTATGAAATGGATTGCCAATGCTGGATTTTCATATGGAAATCTTTAAATGCGATTATCTCGTAAACTAAGCGTCTAATCGCAAAAAGAAGCTATGAACTACTTAAGAAATCCCATAAATTATATGGGGATATCACTATGAAATGGATTGCCAATGCTGGATTTTCATATGGAAATCTTTAAATGCGATTATCTCGTAAACTTAGCGTCTAAACGCAAAAAGGAGCTTAATTTGTGATCACTATGAAAAACTTAAGAAATCCCATGAATTATATGGGGATATCACTATAAATGGGTGGGCAATGATGGATTTTCATATGGAAATCTTTAAATGCGATTATCTCGTAAAATAAGCGTCTAATCGAAAAAAGGAGCTTAATTTGTGATCAGTATGAAAAACTCAAGAAATCCCATGAATTATATGGGGATATCACTATGAAATGGATTGCCAATGCTGGATTTTCATATGGAAATCTTTAAATGCGATTATCTCGTAACTTAAGCGTCTAATCGCAAAAAGGAGCTTAATTTGTGATCAGTATGAAAAACTCAAAACTCAAAAAGAAGCTATGAAATACTTAAGAAATCCCATGAATTATATGGGGATATCACTATGAAATGGGTGGGCAATGATGGATTTTCATATGGAAATCTTTAAATGCGATTATCTCGTAAACTAAGCGTCTAATCGAAAAAAGGAGCTTAATTTGTGATCAGTATGAAAAACTCAAGAAATCCCATGAATTATATGGGGATATCACTATGAAATGGGTGGGCAATGATGGATTTTCATATGGAAATCTTTAAATGCGATTATCTCGTAAACTAAGCGGCTAATCGCAAAAAGGAGCTTAATTTGTGATCACTATGAAAAACTTAAGAAATCCCATGAATTATATGGGGATATCACTATAAATGGGTGGGCAATGATGGATTTTCATATGGAAATCTTTAAATGCGATTATCTCGTAAACTAAGCGTCTAATCGAAAAAAGGAGCTTAATTTGTGATCAGTATGAAAAACTCAAGAAATCCCATGAATTATATGGGGATATCACTATGAAATGGATTGCCAATGCTGGATTTTCATATGGAAATCTTTAAATGCGATTATCTCGTAACTTAAGCGTCTAATCGCAAAAAGGAGCTTAATTTGTGATCAGTATGAAAAACTCAAAACTCAAAAAGAAGCTATGAAATACTTAAGAAATCCCATGAATTATATGGGGATATCACTATGAAATGGGTGGGCAATGATGGATTTTCATATGGAAATCTTTAAATGCGATTATCTCGTAAACTAAGCGTCTAATCGAAAAAAGGAGCTTAATTTGTGATCAGTATGAAAAACTCAAAACTCAAAAAGAAGCTATGAACTACTTAAGAAATCCCATAAATTATATGGGGATATCACTATGAAATGGATTGCCAATGCTGGATTTTCATATGGAAATCTTTAAATGCGATTATCTCGTAAACTAAGCGTCTAATCGAAAAAAGGAGCTTAATTTGTGATCAGTATGAAAAACTCAAGAAATCCCATGAATTATATGGGGATATCACTATGAAATGGGTGGGCAATGATGGATTTTCATATGGAAATCTTTAAATGCGATTATCTCGTAAACTAAGCGGCTAATCGCAAAAAGGAGCTTAATTTGTGATCACTATGAAAAACTTAAGAAATCCCATGAATTATATGGGGATATCACTATAAATGGGTGGGCAATGATGGATTTTCATATGGAAATCTTTAAATGCGATTATCTCGTAAACTAAGCGTCTAATCGAAAAAAGGAGCTTAATTTGTGATCAGTATGAAAAACTCAAGAAATCCCATGAATTATATGGGGATATCACTATGAAATGGATTGCCAATGCTGGATTTTCATATGGAAATCTTTAAATGCGATTATCTCGTAACTTAAGCGTCTAATCGCAAAAAGGAGCTTAATTTGTGATCAGTATGAAAAACTCAAAACTCAAAAAGAAGCTATGAAATACTTAAGAAATCCCATGAATTATATGGGGATATCACTATGAAATGGGTGGGCAATGATGGATTTTCATATGGAAATCTTTAAATGCGATTATCTCGTAAACTAAGCGTCTAATCGAAAAAAGGAGCTTAATTTGTGATCAGTATGAAAAACTCAAAACTCAAAAAGAAGCTATGAACTACTTAAGAAATCCCATAAATTATATGGGGATATCACTATGAAATGGATTGCCAATGCTGGATTTTCATATGGAAATCTTTAAATGCGATTATCTCGTAAACTAAGCGTCTAATCGCAAAAAGGAGCTTATTTTGTGATCACTATGAAAAACTCAAGAAATCCCATAAATTATATGGGGATATCACTATGAAATGGATGGCCAATGCTGTATTTTCATATGGAAATCTTTAAATGCGATTATCTCGTAAACTAAGCGTCTAATCGAAAAAAGGAGCTTAATTTGTGATCAGTATGAAAAACTCAAGAAATCCCATGAATTATATGGGGATATCACTATGAAATGGGTGGGCAATGATGGATTTTCATATGGAAATCTTTAAATGCGATTATCTCGTAAACTAAGCGGCTAATCGCAAAAAGGAGCTTAATTTGTGATCACTATGAAAAACTTAAGAAATCCCATGAATTATATGGGGATATCACTATAAATGGGTGGGCAATGATGGATTTTCATATGGAAATCTTTAAATGCGATTATCTCGTAAACTAAGCGTCTAATCGAAAAAAGGAGCTTAATTTGAATTTGAATTATATGGGGATATCACTATGAAATGGATGGCCATAGCTGTATTTTCATATGGAAATCTTTAAATGCGATTATCTCGTAAACTAAGCGTCTAATCGAAAAAAGGAGCTTAATTTGTGATCAGTATGAAAAACTCAAGAAATCCCATGAATTATATGGGGATATCACTATGAAATGGGTGGGCAATGATGGATTTTCATATGGAAATCTTTAAATGCGATTATCTCGTAAACTAAGCGTCTAATCGCAAAAAGGAGCTTAATTTGTGATCAGTATGAAAAACTCAAGAAATCCCATGAATTATATGGGGATATCACTATGAAATGGGTGGGCAATGATGGATTTTCATATGGAAATCTTTAAATGCGATTATCTCGTAAACTAAGCGTCTAATCGAAAAAAGGAGCTTAATTTGTGATCAGTATGGAAAACTCAAGAAATCCCATGAATTTTATGGGGATATCACTATGAAATGGGTGGGCAATGATGGATTTTCATATGGAAATCTTTAAATGCGATTATCTCGTAAACTAAGCGTCTAATCGCAAAAAGGAGCTTAATTTGTGATCACCACGACATTAAAATTGTTCTGGGAGACTTTAATGCAAAAATAGGAAGGGAAGATGTTCTTGGTCCATCGATCGGTAAATTCAGCCTGCATACCGACACGTCAGACAACGGGTTTAGGCTGGTTAGCTTCGCAGCGGGAAGGAACATGGTAGTTAGTGGAACCAGATTCCAGCACAAAGATATCCACAAGGCAACTTGGCTATCCCCCGATCAAAACACCAAAAATCAAATTGATCATGTGGTAATTGATGGCAGGCATGCATCTAGTGTCATGGACGTGCGTGTGATCCGTGGTGCTAATATTGGCTCGGATCATTACCTTGTTGCAGCCAAGGTTCGCACAAGATTGAGCAGAGCGAAAAACGCACGTAACCAAACACAAAGAAAGCTGGACATCGCGAAGCTGCAAACCCCAGAGATAGCTACTGCCTACTCCGACCAACTCTCCCAACTTTTACGACACAACGCCTCTACTTCTGACGTTCCCGATACACAGTGGCAGCATATTGCGCATTCCATGGCAACCGCCGGAACAACCGTGCTAGGATATGAAAAGCGGCGCTCAGACGAATCCTGGTACGATGAAGAATGTCGCATAGCGTCTGAGGAACAGGATGCTGCTTACATGGCAACGCTACAGCCAATTGTAACCCGTGCTGTTAGGGAACGGCATAAGGAGAAAGTAAAACGGGCGAGACAGCTATTTAGGCGAAAAAAACGGTCTGCCCGCAGAGCTCTTCAAGTCCGGTGGCGAGGAGTTGATAACGAGCATGCACCAGCTCCTGCGCACGGTTTGGCTTAAAGAGTGCATGCCCGACGATTGGAATGTAAGCGTATTATGTCCTGTGCTGAAAAAAGGTGATCCAAGTGTGTGCTCCAACTACCGCGGGATCAGCCTTTTACCCATCGCATATAAGGTCCTGTCGAGTGTGCTATGTGAAAGACTAAAGCCAGTGTTATCCAACCTGATCGGGCCTTATCAGTGTGGCTTTAGACCTGGAAAATCAACAACTGACCAGATTTTCACACTTCGGCAAATCCTGGAAAAGACCCAAGAGAAACAGATCGACACGTACCATCTTTTTGTCGACTATAAAGCTGCCTTCGACAGCCCGATACGGCAGAAATTACTTGAAGCCATGGCTGAGTTTGGTATTCCAGCGAAGCTGATACGTCTTTGCGGAATGACGCTGACTGACACGAAGTCTTCAGTGAAGATTGGCAAGGACCTTACGGAGCCATTCTATACCAGACGAGGCCTAAAACAAGGCGACGGCCTATCGTGCGATCTCTTCAACATTGTGATGGAGATGATAATGAGAAAAGCTGCAGTAAACACGAGTGGCACTATATTCAACAAAAGCCACATGCTACTCGCGTACGCTGATGACGTAGACATCATCGGTCGAAAACTGCGGGATGTGACAGCAGCCTTCTCAGGTATTCAGAAGGAATCAGCGAAAATGGGCCTAACGGTGAACGAGGACAAAACGAAGTTATTAGTTTCAACGAACAAAGAATCTACTCGTTTGGGAAACTGCGTGAACGTTGACAACTATAATTTCGAGGTGGTAGATAATTTTGT